>SJJU01007711.1:0-13488 GCA_012932125.1 Conopomorpha cramerella
ATGATGAAGAATAAAAGGCTTTAAATATCACACGTGGAATTCTTAGCATTCAATTTTTTATACAGGCCAAGAAACGGATCCACCAACTAAAGTTGAAATTCATATGAATGTCACTAGACGTTAAGGTTCATTTTGTTACTTGTCACAATATAACAACTCTACCTTATTGATATTTTAGTGACACAGGAAGTATCATCAATATGATACATTACTTTCTTGGACGATTATACTTATCTATTGACAGCAATCAATTGGTTCACCAATAGCGTACAATCTATAAGCAGGATAAAGTTTTATACAGTGATATGTAAGTTGTTAATTTTCAGAGAGTGACCAAGTTCGTTTTTGATCATAAAATTGGTTTTATTACTTATGTAGTTTGTGTTTCAAGGTAAAATATGTGTTCCTTTAAAAATCGATAAAATAGCCAACTGCCTACAATAGCTCAGAAACTTTTTAGTAAACAATTCAAATTACTATCTGTTTCTGCTTGGAAAAAACATTCTAAAATTAAGGGAGTAAGTGTATTACTTACATACATACAATTCACGCCTGTCTCCCAGAGGGGTAGGCAGAGATTATAGATGTTCATTTGTCGGTCCTGACATAACCCTGATCTCCGGTTTCGAGTACTTTTCCCGCCACCTTAAGCCATGACATCACCAACCTGGCCGCAACTTCTGCCCACCCATGTAAATCTCTTTCGTTAATCGACTTCCATCAAACCTCTCCATATTTCATAGGTATATACTACATGTAAAAGTAATCTTCTTATTGCTAAAATAACAATTATATTTTTTTAAACCCAAATTGACACATAAAAATTAAACACAATTGCATATTTCCGATTCGTCCAACATTGAAAATGTCAATTACATACAAACCACTCAATATAAAACCTTAATAAAAGACGCCAATAAAATGTACTTAAACGACTGAACAATAAAATCTTTTCTTTGGTTCTTTTACCTCGAAGCAATAACTACATACTTACTCTTCCATAAGTTTCTTGTCGTGTCGTACGACAGTAAACAAACACAAAGGACATAAAAAATTACATTAAACCAATCATGTGTAACAACGCCGGATGATTCATCGGTCTTATTGAAAAGATCCCAATACTATGTAAAGCTTGGCGGAAACGTGCGACCTGCTACAGCCTGTGGCTCGTGGCTATTTTCTACGCGAGTTATTTCTGGCTATCGACTTTTCCATCCGAGAACCTTGAAAATTCCAAAAGAAAGTACACACATCAAAAGTGTCTAGGGATCAAGTACATTTTAGAAGATTGCAATCAAGAATATATTTTACAAAAACTGAATTCATTCATAAATTATTCAAAATGTGGTGATAAGTCATTGATACAGGCATGGGGAATTAGGTAGGAGACCAATCCAGAAGATTAGATTTGATTTAAATAAATTAGATTTAGAGCTTAATATGTTTGTAATCCCTAGACACTTTTGATTTGTGTATATTACAGTCGCCGTATAGGCAGTTAGCCGTGTGGTGACGGCGAATAGAATACATGTGTCACCACCCCACCCAACTTTTCCCGTCGTCGTCGTAAGTGACGACCGAGGGAACTCTCCAGAGGGCGGGCAGCAACGCTCACCAACCTAAACCACAACACCATTACTATCGCCAACTCGTCTTCCAAGCGTGGCGATTATTGACATTTACCCCCCAAATTATCATGGAAATCATTAGAGGAGGCCCCCGTCCAGCAGTGGATGTCATGAGGCTGATGATGATGATACTGATATATACACTATTTATTCATTGGAGGAACGATTTGACAGATCGATCTAGCACTAATGTTGGCGGATTTTCAAAATTAAAACTATTAAACCCAGATAAAATATTTTTCAAAAAATCTATTATCCGTGCATGAAACTGTGGAATTAGTGGACATACTATAGTAGTACGGTTGAAAAAATACTCCTATATTATTACTGGTGAGTTTGGTATTACACTGCGAGAATAAGGCTCATGACGGCCACTGTCTTAAGATTTTAATTTTATATTTTTTCGACCACTGAATATTTGGCTACAGTAACAGCGCGCCAGTCACCGGTGGTGTGGTCGTCGCCCGTTTGCGCCAACCCTAAATAAAAGCATAGTAGCTATATTCGTCATAATCGAATCATTTCTTCTAAGAAGGTTTTTTTATGTTTGCATGATTCAACGAGGAGGTCCATGATGAGTAATTGACGGACCAAATGAGCGACGTGCTACCCGAAAAGGCCGTGCAGCTAAAGATATATTTTATTTCTTTTAATTATGTTCAGTATTTTTATTTGCCGTAGTCTTTTAAAAACACTTTTAATCCCAAAGCGGGGTAAGCACTTGCTTATCAAATGCCAGCCGTGACAGGGGTTGAGCCCATCGCCGTTTTACAGTTCACACACCTTGTCGTGTGCGGGTTTCATCAGGATGTTGTTCACCTCTTCATCGTATCGAGCGATGCGTTACTTAGATACCTATAGGCTCTGAAAAAGAGTCTCATTGGTACATATTTAAAATTAATTGGCATAATCATTTAGGTATTAGATTTTGGCGTCATAAGAAACAGGCCGCTTACGTAAATGAACGCTACAACTTCCGACTACTAGTTCATTCCGTATACGATAATTAATCGACATCGAGCCTATATCTGGAGAAACATTATTAAACATGTTTTTAGTATTCAGTATTTTATTGTATAAATCTTAGACATACATATAAGGACAAACCTTGTTAGGGTAAAACAACAACAAACAATATAATAATTAAACATATTAAAATCTACAAGATAAATTGATTGTCACTGAACCTACTTTCCTGAATCAACATCGATTACTATGCATGTTTACAAAATACTAACAAGTTTAAAAAAAAATTGATGATAAGAAAAAAAATATACAAAATAGCTTCCACGATGCAATCAGCTTTGTTGCATACACGAGTACCTACTCTATGATAGTTACCAACGTTATTATTGTAAACGGTGAAAGCTGTTTGGGTGAACGCGATAGGTAAAGCAATTTCACGGGACATTGCTTTAATCGGAGCCCGTATGTAAATAGTGATAGGGTTTTCATTTAAATATTTTAACATTGACCGTACATGACCAAGTCTGCTGTTGCAATGAGGAGGTTTCTTTAAAAAAAACTCAAAAAAGAGCCAGAACAAATGAAAAAAAAAACCCCATAACGTAGTATATGTATACCACCATATCTTTTATAGACTCCTCATCAGCCACATGATGCAGGCCTCCTCCAATGATTTCCACGGTCATTTGGGAGGCAATGACAATAATCCTCACGCTTGACAGGCAGGTTGGCGATCGCAGTGGTGTTGTGGTTTAACTCACAGAAAACGCTGCTGACCCTCTGGAGAGTGCCCTCGGTCGCCTCTTACGACGGGAAAAATTGGGCTGGGGTGGGGACACATATATTCTATTTGCCTTCACCAAATGGCTTACAATTGATAGACTGGTTTCTTTTAATAACTCCTCACAGTAGACCTCACGCCAGAGAATCACATCGATATATCTAGTGTACTAGATAGGGAGTCCGATACAAGGGGTTGGTTCCGTAAGTAAGAGCTCTCATCTTCAATCAGTCATCTTGCGGCATCGAGACGTCACGCATGTCACGAACCACGCACTATTTATTTTCGTCACCCCATTGAACTGTTTATATTGACACATGCATATACGTTTTGCAATAGGGGTAGGCAGATAACCGCCAATATTGGTTAATACACTTCTTAAATCGACAAAGTGTTATTACACTTGAATGGAGACCCGGAATGATTTACAGCAATTTGTTGTTTTAATATAATTTGTTATTATAATTATGTTTAAAACTCAAAATTTAATTGCTTTAGACATTCCATACACTGCTATTTTACATAAAATAATTTCACAGTTTACTCCAATAAATTCCGAAGAGTATGCGACGCCTTGACCACCTATGAGACTCACTTTATTTTTTTCAATTAAACTACGTCTGTAAGGATATAGACGCAGGATGTAACCTTCTAGATGTACAATCTAGGAGGTGTCTTCAAAGGGATTATTGCCGTGACTTTATAGTACTTAATAGGGCTATAGAACTAACAATTTTTTAAGCAATTATAGAGTTATAATTCTTATAGACTTGCTCTCGGTTCAATCGCGTTTCTGCACTAGACTCATGGTACGTAGTGTGTGTCATTGCTCCATTCTATTTTATTTAAAACGCAAATACCTCTTACTCACTCAAGTATACAGGTAGGTACTTTTCATCGTCTAGCAAAATGTGCTGAAGCTAGACACTTAAAATTTTGGCACGTATGTTTAAAAGGTTTCGCTTTGAAAGGATTTTGCCAATTTGTGCTTACGTTGCGATATATACAGGGTATAAAACTACATGACTAAAATCGCTAGGCGTCAAAGAAATCTTTATAAAATATTGTGTTGCTTGCTTGGCGATTAAGGCATTAAGGGTAAGTATATTCAGAATGACTCATCAAATAATCAAGGTCACTGATATACTGATCATTCATCATATTTCAGAAGGTATATCCACGTCAATCTGACCTGCCGGGATATTCGTGACGATAGGCCGTAGTTGTAACTTCACAATTTCAAAACGTTTTAAGGTGTAGGTAGAGGAATCAAGGACTTAAACCTTAATTTATCAGCGAAAGCCTTTTATATCTAGGGGAAATCCATTACGGATACCCCGCACTGGTCTAAGGCAGGGTTATGCGGGGCTCGCACCCCCAAAACCTGAGCCACTACATCCGAGGGATCGGCGACAACCTCACTCATAGTTATGGGGCCCCCTATGGTGAGGTAATGAGATCATGGAGGCATAATCCTGAGTAACATCAAGGAGAGGTTGTCAGTATAAGGTAGTATAAGGGATACCAACTCACTGACATGCAAATAATAAAATACTATCCCATAGACATGTTATTCATCATCGTTTTGTTAGATGTCGGAACAAGGGTGCATTGTACAATGAAAGGCCCTTGTTTATGTGTAACACAAGTCAACGTCGAGCCAGTACTTACTGAAGACATTGTGTTGGGGAAAACAGAACAAAATAAAACATGCATGTCCTCTACAGAGGCCCATTCAACCGTAGTGGGGACAGCTGGATTATGTTTCCATAGTATCGGATAATCATGTCACATTTTGGCTTTGTATTTAAGACATGTTTGATTCTTGAGGCTTCATCTCTTATGCAATTTTTTCTATGCAAATATTGAATACAATAAAAGTTTGATTATATAACTGATATAGGCGTTGGGAACTCCGAGTAGAAATCATCATTTTTGGTACCAATAAACTTTTTTATTTTTTTTATTCTTAAATATAAAAACATCAACCTGTCTGTATGCTTTTCTTTTGTTACTCTGATTTATTTCAATCAGCTGTTTTAACAGCTATTCCATGATCGTTTCAAAAGCGAATAATTTTACGAAGCTCCTATAATAAAATTTTCATATTCTCCTGTTGAAACCCAGTAATCCAGTCGTAAACTGAACAAGAAATTTACATTCGTAATGACTCTGAAATTTCACCATTTAAATTACAATACACTGAGCTGAATGAAACTCTAACTCTAAAGCTCAACCTGATTACTTGGAAAAAGTTATATTAATTTCATTCATTCATTGAATAAAATATTTCATTCACCTGTCTGTTCTTCTACCCTTGAGCCGAAACATAAAACGTGTACTTCATTTTTTTTTCTTAAAAGAAACTAAATCCCAATTTCAATTTGTTGGAAATAGCTATATTATAATGCTTTGGGCATGTAGAGCTGTACAATGTACATAACGCTCGATCTATCCCGACGTGCGAGATGTTAGTAACGTGTAACTCTGTTTACAGTCCGCCGGCTCATCTCACATAGGCTGCTGGGTTTTTGTTATTATCCCTATGTAATTTGTTTTAGTCTAGACGTGTTTGCGTTTAGTGTTTACGATGGATGGGTTTGTAATTTGAAGTGTGTCAGCTACCAGCTGGTAGTGAGGTCAGCAGTGAGTGGCGCCGGTCGATGACTCCTGATCGATGCCGGCACACAAACAAACCCGGGGGAATGGACCCACCCCTCATTCCTACTCATTAAGTACACGGTTCACTCCGAACAGCTAGCACCGTTGACTAAACAGTAGGGGCTGAACTATCAGTGCCTAACATCTAAAACTTGCGTTTACTTTTACTTCGCTATTTTTCTTTTCTTCAATAATTCGGACGCCCCGTTGTTTCACGTGAAATGGGTACGTAGTTAAAGGAATCTTATAATGAAAAAACACCCAGCGTTCCTAAATGTTTTTTATGCGATAGGTATATAGCTTCAAGCGTATCTCCTTTTGAAATCAAATGGATACTTTTGTACACTACTTCCTACATTTTTACTAAGGTCTTATTTTACGAACTTTTTATTTATGATTTACGTAGCTTGGTATTATTATGTATATCTAAAGTTCGGAAAAGTTCTGATTTTGGTTTTAACTTTACTTGGTTGTCGATGTTTCATCGATTGCCTGAAGTTTCCAAGTTCATATGCTCAATTGACGTAATATCTTAGTTATACGCTACTCTGGCTTATAATACCCCTTTCATACTTCCGTTTGGTTTATAAAAGGTCGGGGGTGGTTCACAAAGGCGCTCGCTTTTGTTTCGGTAACAATGAACCAGTGCGTTGAACTTGAACGAGCTGAGTTACTTTACGCTTCAACTGACACCGGAGTCTGAGCTGTCGGAAGCAGCGTTTCCTGAGAATGCTGGGACCACCAGCTAGTTACAGCTCATTCAGTACCAGAAGTAGCAGCTGTGCTCCAAGACAACGACGCTGATTGAGCTCTGGGGTGGTACAAAATACTTGAAATACTAGCTCAAATAACGTAAAGGTGTTTACCTCATTCCTGGCGACACGATATTCCGTATGCCCACATCCACGTGCGATGAAACGTGTTTCGCAAAAAGAAATGTTTATGCCTAAAAGGTGAATCTCTTGATTGATTGTTTCAGCTCAGAAGTCTGTAATGGGGTTGAAGTTCTGGCGATGCGAAGGTACAAATATTTATGGTTATTCATGTTTCTTGGGATTTAGAAAAAAAAAATACACACGAAATCGGTGTTACACGCTAAACAAATTATTTTGTCGAGTCATGATATTATGATGACCTTGATGATTGATATTAAGGTTACAGTTATTATTGTTCGTAAAATGTTAATTAAATTTTCAGTATAAATAATTTACAGTCCACAAAAAAGTTAACAATAAAATAAGATCTGTCAAGAAAATATCAGGGCACTAGTCAAGATTCGAATTATCTGTCCCTTCGGATACTGTGTAGCCCTTCGTATCCTCAAGAATTGATTCGAACAAATCATAATGACTTATAACCTAAGGACTTTGTCCTTTAGAATCAATCAAGCCTGCTCCTGTATTATTCACTACCCCTCCGGATACGAATCTTGACAAATGCGAGAAGGGGAGAGGCAATTTCTCGGTCGAGTATGGGAGAGACGAAATCTTTCAGAGATAGATCGGTCCTTAGCTGTGAATTATGTGCGAAGTTTAAGTCCTTGGAATGTTGGAATCATCGGTTAGCAGTTAACTTTTTACTGCAAGTAAAGAAAAGATTAAACGTAAAAAAACTGGTATTTTGTGTAAAATAGGTATATGACTAATGCCATCGTATCAAAGAACAGTCACGTGAAACACTGCGTTTAATAGTGACCTCGCGATTTTAAAAGCATATTTTCAGTTATTCAAACAAACCGAGATGGTTTCATATTAAAAAAAAAATGGAATAACGAAGTCTGTGTTTCCTGCACAGAATAGTCTGGTGGTCCTCTAGTCACGGCTGAACTAATACAAATACGTGTGCAATCGTAGACCGTAGATCGCTGCTTAACATCCAGCAGGTGGTCAGGTTATGCTTATATCTTAATAATAACAAAAATATTTTGGAAACGATTTTATGGAACCCACATCTCTAGGAAGGTAAATAACAAACTTTCCAATATCTCTATAAAATGTTTGCTAGACGATGATGTATGAGTGTCTGGTATTCGTGTTTCATACACATACATTTACATAAATATGTAAGTACTAAATCGTGAATTGTGAGCTTGCCGGAAACTTATGTAGGGGATTTTTGTAATTATTTGTATATAACGTGGCCTAATAAATGAAAAAAAAATAAGGAAATATCTTTCTTAATAAAACTCTGCACTTTCTCAACAATCTACATACCACAAATCACAAGCATCAAAGATTTTCGGTAGGCGATGATGAATGAGTGAATGATATTCGTGTTTTATACACATACTTTTATACATAGTTGTAAGTACTAAATCGTGAAATATGAGCTTACCGGAAACTTAAATAGGGGATGTTTGTGCGACCTTTACAACGGTTAGGTATCCCCCGAGCTCGCCGCCGCCGCCACCGCCTCTGGCCCACGTGGCGCACCTCAATCGATATTTAAAGCATGTACGAATATTTTATAACACTTATGTGTTGTTCGTAGAATTTTTTACATAACTTTTTTATACTTTTGAGGACTTTTGCGGACAAGTAAGTTACTTATTTACTTTACTTTTCAGTACTTTATATGTTTAATTAATTTATGAAATGTATTGTTTTACGTAGGTACTTAAAAAGTATCTGTTGTATTATACTTTATAGTAGTTCATATTTCAGGATATATATAAGTTCCATCATCATTAACATCATGTGAGCCGACTGACGTCTCCTGCTGCTAAAACAAAGTCGTTGTTGAACACAAAGTTGAAAGTACGCAGCGGCAATTTTGATACGGTATTCTTTAGTAGATAGACCGATTCTTGAAGAAGGTTTATGTATAATACAAACCAATAATAGCAGAGAAACACTGTTAATATTGTCATAATCATCATCATCAGCCCATACTTGTCCACGGCTGGACATAGGTAATTGCACGCCATCTGTTCCCGACTTCTCGCTTCCATCTTCAGTTAATAATGTATATTAGCAAAACAACGTTTCCCGGGTCAACTAGTTTACAATAGGCTTATTTTCTTTGAAATTCCTTACAGTCAAATGAATTTCATAATCATCAGCCACATAACGTCCACTGCTAAACGAGGGCCTTCCCCAATGATTTCAATAATCATTTGGGGCGAAATGCCAAAAGGATTTACAGACATATAATTAAGGAACTGAATAAACAAAAAGTATGTTAAGCGGACAGCAGATTGATTAGGTCGCACTATCGCCAGCGCCGTTGTAATCCGTCAATTTCAGATCAAAATCTATTCAGTCAGAGATTATAGTATTATAATGAACAATGTCCTTGAATTCAATACAGTAGCGGCATATAATTTAGATAATACAATTTAAAAGCAGAGTATGTATATATGCAATTGAGAGCAAATGCTAAATCACCTAATAAAGACCCCAACAAGTGTGCTCCATCGTAGACCACATCGCTGCTTAACATCAGGCAGGATGGTGGTCAAACGCTTGATAATACTGATAAAAAAGGCCATTTAGACGGCTCTATTTACTGGTTACGTGGGAGGTCGACGCAGACCTGGACGCCCCGTGCCCACGTGGCGGCGCACCGTCAACGGCGAGCTGAGAACGCGAGGGCTGAGCTGGTCCGATGCCAGAACAGTCGCAGAGGACAGTACAGCATGGCACCATCTTGTAAAGTCGCTTTGTACCACTGGGGTACCATAGGACTTAACTAAGTAAGTATTTACTGGTACTTTCGAGAGTAGAAAAATGGAAGAAAGAAAGATCATTTATCAACTACAATAGAAACAAACACAATTAGCATGACAAAAAAAACAATAACAAATTTAATACAAAAAAGTGTAGCCTGTTTAATGTGCTTCTGCCTAAGTCAAATGGCATTTGTCTCTGCGTGTACTGATTTGCAGTCAGTGCAGAGTTGCAGTTCCCATATACTTCACGCCTGTTATTCCCATGGCAGGGTAGACTTGGTGAGAAAATACCCAAAGGTTCATCAAGCATATTTAACCCAACGTGGCAGGAGGTGAGCCCATCGCCGTTATAGGGTTCACATATCCTGTGCTATGTAAGTTTCATCGCGATATTGTCCTTGAATGAATGAGCATTGCGTTTGGTACACGTCTAGTATACATCAGCCCCCCTAGCCCCCCTAGCGCTCCAAGAAAGAAATTACAAGACATATCAGGCACTGCGATTGGTAGAAACAAGGTAAGTCGCACGATGTGTGACATAGCAACCAATCACAGCGCGTATTTGTTATATGTCGCGACTTTCTTGACGCCCTTGCTAGGGCTGCAGGGCTCGAACCAACAACCTCCCGTTGCAGACCCAATTACCTAACCTCTAGACTACAAACACCCTAGCCCTTAGCATGTATAGTGATATTATCAGTATAATTTTCCTCGTTTTTTTTCTAGTCACCCCATATACAGATTTTTTATTCCAAATTATTGTCAAAGGTCCAACTAATTCATATGACTGCAGTTTTTGAAAATACACGACTTCTTATTTTTCCCATGATGTATGCCAAATAATTCAGGAACGCTAGGATTTTATTCAGACAAAAAAATGATGCAGCTAAGAGAAAAGAGAGTATAATTAAAAACAATTCTTGCTCTCGAATTTTATTCTATATTTTTTTAATAAGTTCCAAAGCCAAAGAAAATGACCCCTCCCTGTATCCCTAAATGTCTAAACCGGCTTTAAAAAAGATAACACAAATCAAATATATATCAAAGCGAGTTACTTTCAAATCGATACACTCATTCTTTAACGAACTCTAGATACCTAAAACATGACGAGTGCGAATCAGATCAATCGAATCGGATAGCAAATCGAATGAAGCGAAAAAAAAACAACGATGCAACAAAAAAAAGTGTTTTACTTTTCGATTGTAATAGAACAAGACACCAAGTAGACGGACTAGAAACCAGTTCAAATAAATACTAATCTCTTAGTGTGATTAATCTAAATTTAATGTGTCGTACCTTAGAATTATATCCATTAGTGAACAGCCAAGTAGATACAACATAACACAGAGCAAAAAACTTTTGTATTCTGTTTTATGACTAGGTTTTGGAAGGTGACTCATATAATTAAACTACACATTCATTCGCCCCAAGGATAGACATTATGGACGTACCGTGTTTGTGTAACTCAGTAATGGTTACTTTAACAGGTAATATTTGAAACTATCTATACCGTGGGGTGTTACTAACATTGTTTTGAAAAGTTAGATAAAAAATTGCCTATGTAGTAGTTTAGGTAGTCTAGTGTAGCTTCCCAGCAGTGAAAGATTTTTTTGTAATCGGTCAAGGAGTTTTGGAGCCTGTTCAATCCAAACAATCAAATCTCTTTATATATTTATTAGCTGTATTAAGTAGCTGACCGGCAAACGTTGTTTTGCCAATATATATGTATTTATTTCTCTGCTATTATATGCATGTATTTATACATATAGACCATCCTTAAATTACTATATATTAAAGAATATCGCATAAAAATCTGTTGCGACGTTTTAAGGATACATTACACATACACATTTGAGAGGCGTGCTAGAAGACTCATAGGTGACTACAGGCTGTTTGATGCTCGGCTACAAAGCCTAGAGCATCGCCGCAAAGTTGCGAGCCTATCTGTCTTCTATCGGGTGCATTTCGGAGAGAGTGCTGCGGAGTTACATAACCTAATAACCCCATCGCGTTTTTACAATAGGACAACCAGGAGAACGGCAAAATGTCATCCATACCAGGTGGATTTGCCATTTACGCGAACCAAACGGTTTGCGTCTACTTTCATAGTGCGAACCGCCAGGATTTGGAACGAATTGCCGGAGTCTGTGTTTCCTGCGCAGTACAGTCTGAAGGTCTTTAAGTCGCCGGTGAATAGGTACGTAGTGAACAAGTGTGCTCCATCGTAGACCACATCGCTGCTTAACATCAGGCAGGATGGTGGTGAAACGCTTGTTCGTAGGCTATAATATTATATTCTATCGCGTCGTTTCTTAAACACGTGCTGTGATTGCGAGAGTTTATTTTTCTTTAAAGTTAACATGTGAATATTTATACTAACTTAGCTTATATAAACATTAGTCACGCGACTTCTTTCTTCATCACGTTTACGTGCAGATGCGTTTAATCCATGCAGTTTGCGGTGTCGAAATGAAAATTTAGTAAAATATTTTTTTTTCAAATGCCTCTGCCTACCCCTTTTAGGGATTAAAAGGCTTGAAGTGTGTATCTAGTTTCAAGTAAACAAGTAATTTCAATTAGTAATATACCTGAAAAGTACCTACTTGCTTTACATAAACTCGTAATGTGGTACGGACGTCCCCTAGTTTCAAAGTCAGATTTCCCGGTACCATGAGAAACAACTGTTATATTTCTTATCTCCACGCAAATCTTGTCCAAACTATTAGGTGTTCCTAGTAAGTTTTTCCCATTTGGTTTAATATTTCACACACTACTTAAGTCCATTCCGACATTCTTTTTGTATATTATTTTGTTAAGTAAATATTATGGTAATCATCATCATCATCATTATGTCACCCCACGGGGCATGAAACCCATGCTGATCTAGGATGCTAGTAGAATGCCATTCTTTTGTGACATTTCTTAGGAGCCACCTATGGGATCTCTGTACGTGAGGGAATCCTCATGGACACCCCGCGGCCATGGGGACACCAAATGGGGTAGTACTGGACTCTTACCGTCTAAACCACCACGATGACATCCGTGACGTACCTATACCGGATGGGTCCTGGAAGTACTTGCATCCGAACCCGCCCAAGCCGACTATGGGATCTGGAGATTAGGTTGTCCAGCAGTGGACAAATATGGGCTGATGATGATGATGTAACTGAAGGCCCATATTGGCATTTTTAACTACCTACTTATTATGCTAAATGTAGCCGAAGGATCCTTGTGAGACTAAAGTTCTCTCCACCCCCTTTGTCACCCCCCCCCCTCCCGTCCGCCGCGCCCCCCATTGGATGATTACGACATGATTTGTACATACATACATACCATTCCCGCCAGTCTTCCCATAGGCGCAAAGCAGAGACTACATATCTCCATTGTCACGTCGAGACATGACCCTTTGCTTATCTACATTTTCATATTATCTTTCTCATACATGGCTCCATGTGATAGTATCTCACGATAATTGATTCGTTGGTCCTTGAATGTAAAAGTGGAGTGCCAGGGCAAATCTGGTTTACCTTAGTTATTTGTGCATTCAAGGCTTCTGTACTGTGTGATATGCCAGAGTTTGTAAACCAGTTCTTTGGAACGGCCAAAACAAAAAAGTGTGTCTGAAAATATTAATTATTGCTCCTACGATTCACAAAAACTTATGATTTAATTGGCCAGTGTTTTAAATAAACACATCAAGAGTTTTCAGTATGTTTTAAAAAAATGCATTTTAAGTCAATATATCTATATGTTAGTTCACTATTTTATAACTCAAGAACGGG
>SJJU01007715.1:0-13133 GCA_012932125.1 Conopomorpha cramerella
TGTTGCCCTACTTATAGGCTACCACTAATATTTTAATAGTAAGTAGGTAGTAAAACAATGAAGAAAAAAAAGGTTAGCCAACAAAATCAATACATATATACACTAGTTTAACAATCACATGAATTAAATACAGTACACAACAAAAATATAAATAACAAACAATTTAATACAAATCACATGGAGTGGCAGATAAAGCCAGAATTTTATTTCGCAGTACCGAGATGTAGCGTTTGTTTGCATCTTTGAGTGGTAGATAGAGGCTTTGCTTTGAGTTATCGCTATGTCGCGAGATATAAAAGGAAACGGGAAATAAGACTCGTAAAATAATGACGCTACGTTCGCTTGGGCCAAAACAGCGACCACTGACCGCAATTACTGTCGTTCAAGGACTTGCAGTATTTGTCGAATTTTATATCGACTCTTCTACGACTGTACCTACTTTAACATTATAAGGGTGACAAATGAGAAACCATGTATCAATTTGCTGTGCCGACCTTACTTGAGGTAGACAAATGCAGAAGTGGTCAGAAGAAAAAATGGTCCTGAAACTAAGTAGTTTTAACTAGAAGTGGTCGAATCCAGAAAAGGTCATAAGAAGAGGATGTGGTCCCTAAACGTCAAAAGGCTAAAATCGGATTGCACCACTTTGGTTCATATGAGATAAGCATCCAAAGCGCCATCTGAATTTAGCTTCGCGTTTTCTTACCTATTATCTTACTACTACAGGCTTGGAGGGTTAGTAGAGAGCGACATCTGTTAGTAGTATGGTGAAATGCATCGAATGGTTGGTTTATTTGCAATGCAGGTGTGCAATTTTAGTAGCGATATTGGCAGTTGTTGTTAGATGGCGCCACACTCGCTGCAATATCTCTTCCTTAAGTCTCATTGAATTTTACAATGTTAGTGACAAGTACCTAACTATACTCGTAGTTCATTAGCACTCTTAGATAGGAGGAAAGAAGTTTTTTTATTACTGACGACGCTCCTAAATAATACTGTCATATTTCTGTAGGTATTTTGGTATAAATTGAGGCCGTCAGCGCTAAAATGGCCTAAGCCACAGTTTATGATATTCCGACTTAAGTACTTCGTAAATTTACTAAAAACACGTTAAAATAAAATTATGTTAAAGAATCCATGATTTTAATTACAAAAAATAAACATTTGGACAGTAATAAGCTTCCATAAAATATCTACACACACAAGTCAAATTCATTATTCTACAAAGTCATACTTTTTCTTTTTGGTCTAGTGTTAGGCCACTTTAGCGCTGACGGCCTCAATTATAGCTTGTAACATTCACAACCTTAACCTATAAATAATATAAATTAAATAAACTATTTTACAACAAGACACACAATATTGCTTAATTCCATGTAGTACTTAAAGCACTTGTGTTACAACTGTTGTGTTGAAGATAATATTTTACTTTTAAAACAGTTTTTTTTTTCATTTATATATACTTAATATAATAATCTATATATAATTATTTTAGTATCGCTTTGAAATCCGCAACCACACATTACTCTGTAAGTCTTATGTCAAAACGACAAATGTCCAGGCACGAGTTTTGTAGCAGGCTTTAGCCCCAGACTACTGTACGCGCACGTATCATTTTCAATGTTCTTTAATTCCATTCCAGAGGTCCTGCAGGGCTCCGTGATGCCGCTGGTGTCTATCGGGCCAGACTCGTCGCTGTACGACGCGATCAAGATGCTCATCACCAACCGCATCCATCGGCTGCCGGTCATCGACCCCGATACTGGCAACGTGCTATATATACTCACACACAAACGTATACTCCGCTTTCTGTTCCTATATGTGAGTAAACCGGCTACAAGTGAAAATCTTATGTGATGATGGGTTACTTATCGCTGAAACCCATTATTTAAGTATTTGTTCATCTATGCTTTGGTTGACGAGCTAATAGAGGCAATTCTCCAAAGAATCTACCCACCATATTATTGGGTGATGATCTTACCATGTGTTTATGGGGTCACATGTCACCGTTACCCTGACTATTTGTCGGTCTGTACACCGTACCTATGAACTATCCACGGTACTCCGTGGAGTTGCAATTTGGAGCACAATGGTGCAAGCTAAGTAAATGTATAATATCCCATGCCATTGTGGGATGTAAGTAGCCAATCATCAGTTGTCTTTCTTCGTGGCACGCCGTAGGACCCGACTATGGGTTCACTAGATTCAGGTTTATTCCGGCTATTAGCTAGAGAAACTTGTAACTGAGGGCCCATATGTTAAATATGAACCAAAGGATCCTTGTGATCCTAAGGTTTTGTCGACACAGTTTGTTATGGTTTTTTTTTACAGGGATAATCCCACCACCACCCAAGCCCTACCTGCCTCTCGGCGTACGGGCCATTCTCTGGAGAAGTGCGCATCTACTTGCTTTTGCCTCTTCTCAACGCACACGTTTTCTTGACTCCATCCAAATTATCTTTATCCGTCCCTGTTTTGTTGCCAACTCTCCCCCTTCTGGGGCATTCAGTATCATCATGGCATCATTCAGTTTGTTATGGTTATCAAAATCGTACGTACTTAATTATTTTTCATATAATTTCACAGATAAACGAGTTACCAAAGCCGGCGTACCTACAGTCGAAGCTGCGCGACCTTCGCATCGGCTCGCTGCACAACATAGAGACGGCCACCGAGGAGACCTCCATCATAGACGCTCTCAAGAAGTTCGTGAACCGCCGCGTCTCCGCGCTCCCCGTCATAGACTCCGAGGGACGGCTGAAGGACATCTACGCCAAGTTTGACGTTATTGTGAGTGTAATGCGTCTCCTAATAGATTACTAGTCGTCTGCGTACTAATTCGTAATCATTCAGACTCTTTAGGTCATCGCTAGTTAGTCGGTTAGGGGTGAGAAGCCATAAGAAAAAGCGTCACGTCTGGTAGGCAGAGACTACAGATTTCTATTTGTTACAGTCGCTTTCGCTTCATCTACATTTATATCATACATGACTCCCGGTTTCGAGTACTTTTAACGCCACCTTCCGCCAGGACATCAACAATCTGGTCGATGTATGTCCTTCTGGGGCGACCTCTACTCACCCGGCCCATTACATCACCCATATCTCTCCCAAATCTCTTTCGTCAATCGACTTTCGTCCATTCTCTCAATATGCCCAAACCACCGATGCAAAGGTTGTATAAATATAATAATTATATAGTTTGAGGCCCGATAGTAATAGGTCAAGTGAAACAGCATGTTTTTTTTATTGTTCTTTATTAACACCATCCACCACTTTCGAAATAACCGAAAACGGAAAGTAGATATGATACTGACAGCGGCATCCTTTCTCCCGCCAGAACCTAGCAGCGGAGAAGACCTACAACGACCTGAATGTGACGCTGAAGCAGGCGAACGAGCACAGGAACGAGTGGTTCGAGGGTGTCCAGAAGTGCACCCTGGACGAGACGCTCTACGAGGTCATGGAGCGCATCGTCAGGGCTGAGGTAACGTTTTCAAATTATGTCACAGATGTTGCTCGTGTAGGCATAGTTATTGTCTATATTGCTAACCCGTTTGCCAAGGGTACTTGTACATAGTTCTTTTTATAAAAATACATACATTCACGCCCGTAATCCCAAAATAGGGTAGGCATAAACCTCAGGATACTACAGTTCTTTGTATGAATCGTCGAAATGCACTTAATTTGTCTAGTAAAGAACTACATGCGAATAAAGTATATATACCTCACGCTTTTTTTGTATCCAAAGCAATTGCGTACGACACGCAAAGATACTGTGGAGTTTGGAAAGGCAATGAATGAATAAATATACTTTCTTCTTTATTGTACATTACACACTCTACATTACAAACTAACATGGTAAGATTGCAAATGGAGACCTTATCGCTAAATGGGTATGACTATCGCCATTATAGTCCAGTAAAAATATCTATGTACGCAACGTAAAATATCGATGGTCTCACCCCCTGTCACGTTGGGTTAAATACGCTTGGTGAACCGTGGATATTTGCTTTAGCAATTGCCTCTGCCTATCCCGCTGTGGGATTAAAGGCGTGAAGTGTATTTTTATTTTTTTTAATGAAATATACTCTCTATTGTACATTACACATACATTACAAAATGTAAAACTAACAATGGTAACATTGCAAATGGCGACCTCATCGCTAAGTGGGTGTGACTATCGTCGTTATAGTCCTGTAAAAGTATCCATTAATGTTTCAGGTGCATCGTCTTGTTGTCGTCGACGAGGAGGACAAAGTCACGGGCATCATATCGCTCTCGGATCTCCTCATGTACTTAGTCCTGCGGCCAACGGGCGAGGGCAGCGCCTCTTTGCGCGCCGACTCCCTCCACACATCCTCCATCGAGGAGAAGGACGAGCCAACGGCTGAGGAGCCGACCGCCTCGCAGCCGGACAACCGGCCGGACACCGCCGAATGTTCCGGCGACAACGACAGCTAACTAGGAAACATGTCGCACACGTTGTGACACAGAGCGAACGGCCGGCCGTCGGCTGGCAGCAACATCATCAAGAGAGTCAAGGGTTACTTGGTGAGGCTGGTGCGCGACAGGGACACATGAACACCTCCCGTACGCACACACCCGCGTCTCTCACCCATCTCTCCTCCCCCCCCTCCCCCCCCAAGCTAGTATTATTTTAATTGTGTTATTAATTTATAAATAGATTAAATTACATTCGTTAAGTGTTGTAACCGAAGAGTGAAACGCATCCAATATTGTTGTGTAGCATCTTGTATAGATAGTTCGGTAGTGATATTATTATTATAATATGTATTTATGTATATATGTCTATATAATTTTCAGTGACACATTTTATCAATACTTGCATGTTCTGTTTGTGTAATGTACCTACTACTTTTGATGAAGATTTTGTATCTATGAGTAGTTGAGGCGATCATGCGGCATAAATATTATATTGATTGTTTTTTCTTTGTTGAATAAATTTACTTCGCATCATCATCATTGTCAGCATAATTTTATCGAAAATAAAAATGTTAAATAGAAATAATATATAA
Organism: Conopomorpha cramerella; assembly: GCA_012932125.1. Taxonomy (NCBI): domain Eukaryota; kingdom Metazoa; phylum Arthropoda; class Insecta; order Lepidoptera; family Gracillariidae; genus Conopomorpha; species Conopomorpha cramerella. The sequence goes on from SJJU01007715.1 coordinate 5,037, forward strand.
TAAAAAATACTTACTCATGTTAATGTACTTTACATAAATGGTTGGAAATAAATCGAAATTATTATATAGTAACAAAATATCTAAATGCAGAATGAGGAAATATTGCAGTAAATGTAATTAAAACTTGGTTCGTTTTCTTATTATTGTGTTTTATTAGGCTACAACACAAACCCTCAAAAAACTTCCAACCTGATGAAAACTTACTTCGCTAAAAGGTAAACAATTGATGGACATCGACGCCGCCAGGTGTAGGTAAAACACTACTGAATTTAATAGCTTATTCTCAACGTGTATTGGCGTATGCTGAGCGTGCATATTGTAATTAGCAAAGTTGTTGGTCTCTTAGGCCATCGACGTCCACCGAGTCCTAGGGACATATACCATCGCTTACATTCGTTCTGTAAACACTAACATTAAATCGTTACACATAGTAGATTAGGTTATTATTATCACAAATATTTTGATTGAGCGTGGCAGCTGTGCGATGCGATGCTATGCGATGCAATGCGATGCGAGTGTATATAGACTAATACACGTTCATATCCCCACTGTACTGATTATAATCAAACAATATCCTCGTTCCTGGCATGAGAAAGAGCTCAACTGTTATATCTGTATTCTACCTTGCATATATATATATATATGTTGAATATTTACCATTTCTTCTGGCGTTACACTATATCTAAGAATGAATTCTGTTATCGATATAGATTCGGTTTTGATAGTTATAAAATATGCCCTAGATATGCATTGCTGTTTTTGATATTATTTATTGAAAACAAAAGTAGCAGTGGACTTAACAGTGTATAGCGGTCGAATTAATATTGCCGTAGAAGATTTAGTCCACAGAGCTATACGTGACCTTCTCATCTTTATGTAAACATTAATATCTCAGACACGCAAGTAGGTCAGGTAACTGCGTATTGCAAAAATATCCCGGTTATTCCCTGTCTGGGAATTCACCCTAAACCTTTTAGTTGAACTCCCAGACATAAGTTTCCTGGATTTCACCCCGGGGTGAATAATCTAAGGATCGGAATAACCCAAATATTCGACATGGGTTCTTCTAACTGCCTCTGTTCTCACACTAACACGTTAGAGGTATGAAGTTGTAATGAATATTTTTTATCGATTCATAACAACTAAACAATTCTATGTGTTGCTGTGAAAATAACAATGGGGAATTTTCTTTGACGTTTTTCTGACAGATTCTCGGGTGGAGAACTGTCACTACTGTCAAACTTTGTTTGGAAAGCATGACAGTAATGACAGTTCGCCCCCCAAAATCTGTCAGAAAAACGTCAAAGAAAATTACCCAATGTCAAATGCTTTTACAATATACCTCTATACAAAGCTTTGCGCCTTGCTCTTTCTGTCGCGTGTTACAAGGGGAATGAACGGTACATTCTAGTATTTAGGGATGAAATCTGTCTCATTGCTAAGTACTTATGCGTATTATAACATTTTAGCAATATTCGTATCTCGAAAATACTGTTAGGTACTCTGACCATGACAAAGTTATCGCTCGATCGATTAGGTTCGATTTGGTTATTCTACAAATTCCTAGTACATCTAAATATCCCCATAATGGGTATTTTGCATTATAGTTATTTGTAGAATAACCCCCCAGATCGGATTAAAGATCGTTTGAGAGAGCAAGCAGCGCCTCTTGCGGTTAATTTGTGAGACTGGGTCGAAGGGCCATACATTGGTGAATTAATTTCACGGTAATATTGACTTTGCACGGTCGGAATACGGTTGTAATTGGCATAGCAAGCTGCCACGACTCCTGTCCGACCAAACAGCAACCAGCTATAAAGATTATAATATTCGTATTATAGGTAATATAGATATAGTAATAATTGTACCATCTGTATCTATGTCGTACTTATATTCAGTTGTGATACAATATGTACAAACATAACATGGGTATTGTTTCTCGCAGTTTTATATCAAAGCCTCTCCTTAAACGTTCCATGTGAAAAGTATGAAGAAATTTTTTTCTCGATTTTCCATATACGTTTAAAAAACGATGATCATAGACTTTCGACGGTGTAGTGACTGCGACTTTGTTTCACTAGCGTCATGCATATTGCTAGTGAAACAAGTTGATAAAGTTTGTACATATTGTATAGACACACACGTGTTAGTACTCAGTTGGTAATACAGCGATGAATAAAGTCCCATTTGTTCCATAGTCTCACTATTCCCATTTGGGATCACCATTTTAGTGACTTAAGTCAAAGTCTACAGTGGTATTGAGACAAAAGTGCCAGTATTGTTAGTGCTATCTTTGTAAAGTTTACTGGAGTAGATTTGTTTTATACTTGTTTTACGGAACAAGTGGGAATTATTTCATAGTGTCGTCATAAATATAACATAGATATTGGCTCAGCGGCAGCGTAAATACAATGACATAATAATATTTAAGGTAAATGCACTAATGCTTGACAGGGAACTAATAGTTGACACCATGTCTTAGTGTTTTGTAAATAAATGTCATATTTCAATATTATTTAATTGAAGTAATTGAAAAATGGCTTTTATTTCCTAGGCACTACGGCATGAATGTCAACTATTAGTTCCCTGTCAATCATTAGTGCCCTTACATAATTTGTTAATTTGCATGAGTAATTAATATTAAATATAAACAACAACGTATTGATAATGCAATTGCAATGCAAAAATTTGATGTTTTTTAAAAAAGCTTACCGAAATCTCTTTCAAAAAGCCCGTGCTGGCGAAATTTCATTTGCGTTTCAGTTGTATTGAATAACTATTTCATTGTAATGAGGAATTTTCGTTTACGTTTTTCTGACAGAATTTCGATCGGAAAACTGTCATTACTATATCAAACTTAGTTTGGAAAGTCTAACATTTCTCCGAACGAAAATACGTGGAAAATTCGTCAAAGAAAATTCTCCATTGTGAGTAATCAAAGGTTATACCGGGTATTACGCTGCGAAATTAATCAAAGATTATAAAATCTAATACATAGGAAAGCACTTAATGCTTTAGCTTAGCTCTTTAGCTTATCTACGTTATTTTTTCGACGTTTCGACACAGTTAAATGTGCCGTGGTCACAAGCTGGTTAATTTCGCGTCGCAATAAGGTTATACCTTTGAATATAATGTCATTGATGGTAAGCAGAAGATAAATTAAGTTCAATTACGTAATTTCGTTTGTGAAACAGGAACTTTTCTGCTGGGTTTTACGGTTGTTTGTCGCTTCCACACTATAATTACACATATGGATATTTCTATTATTCAAGTTTCAAGCTTACACCATACAAGTTGCGATGGAAAATAAACATAGTGGGAAACACCCAGTTTCTTTTACGACAGACAACAAATTTAACGTAGATTTTTAAATGCGAAATCAGACTTTATCAGTTTGTCCCGCTTCACTGATATGGCACCAACATTCCGCGCTGTGACATCCTGAACATTATTTCAAAATAAAACTAAACAGTGCCGCTGTAACCATTGGTGGTACTTTTAAAACTATAGTATTAAAAACTAAGTCCGCATTAATTACCGCGGACACACAAAGGGCACGGCCGCGTGGTAAGCTGGCGATCGTTTATGGTATTTTTGGTTTATTGGCACTGAATAACGTTGGTCCTGTAGTACCTCAAGCTCAAGTAAAGCTTATCTATGTTTTTTTGCGTATTTTGACATTACCCATACAAATTAATATTTGGAGAGAAATTCTTTGGCAATAGCTTGTTCCCTTGCTTGCTTGTTAGTATGTACGCTACGAGTAGCTGTTGATGACACACAGAAAATACGTAAAGACGTACCCCTCTGGGAGACAGGCGTGAAGTGTATGTATGTAGAAAATACGTAAGACGCACATCGAAGCGAAGTTTCCGACCCGCCCCATAGTTTGCGTGGAATGTTGTATGAAAATGGATCGCAAGGGCACTCCGTCGACGGTGCATCCGCAAGAAGTTGACAAGTTGCGAATGTGTTTCTAACTCGATATTAACCCTCGTTTACACTATGGCAGCACTTGCGTGTGTTATGTGGCGTCAATGTACGTCGTTACAACTTAGCGACATTAAGAGCATGTCTGTCATTCTCGCAACTTGTACGAAAGTTTTCGTTTTTCTGAAACTTTCTTCTTGTTTGCCATCTTTTTTCACAGCGAGATCACGGTATTATCGCTAAGTGTTTTAGTGGTGTCTCTGTTTATTTCGATACTGTAGTTAGTTACGTATAATTCGTCGCCCAGCTTGCCACGCGATCGCGGCACATAGCTCGTTTCGATTAACACTAAACGGCCGCGGGTCTGATTGTAGCGCCAACGCACAATTTATTGTCGTTTACTTCCATCATTCAACATGACATTCTTCAATGTACTTGATACATGATAATAATACATCTCTCGCAAAGCAAACCCGCGCCCGTAAAGCTGTCACTCCGCGTCACGCAACAAATTACCTTACGTCTAAAATTCATCAGCGGAAAATGCCATCACAAAAATTGCTTGCCGTCTCATCATGCCGGGTCGCGTGAAGTGACAGCTTCACATTTTACCTACATTTTACAACAACCGAACATGTGGATTAAATGGTTATTATTATATGATTATATCGATCAACATTTAAGATTACCTACGCTAACATAGATCGTTAAATAGTCGAATTGTCTGATACACTTTGGGAGGTTGCGGTATTCGTGATGTTCTTTTTGTTGTCTTATTTCGACAATGATGTAATAAAAATTCAGTGTAAATTCTTCTGGAGTGTGTGTTCCACCGGTGTAGAGAGGTTCCCTAAAACAACTTTCCCAAGGGGTACCAAACAGCATAAATGTAATAAGTAAAACATTGGTTTCTATCTAGTAACGAAATAACCTTAAATTAAAACAATAAATTTGAGCATAAACAGTTTTCGAAAATAAAACCTAAACACGGTAATTGAAATGGTAACGCCGAATTATTCCGACTACCCACCTTGGAAAATGTAACCCAGGGACATCAGGTAGACATTCTGAAAATGCGGATTCGATTATCCACCTTGCAATACAATTGATAATTTAATTAATATGACGAGATCCACCGCGTGCGCCTTGGATGCGTGTTTTCCCACTATCTACCCTGGGGTGGTTTTTCTAGGATAGATATTCGGAATAAGCTGTAACGCTGAGAGCTTAACGTATAAACCATATAACTAACAGGATTGCAATGTTGAAAATTAATTAAAAGAAACAACACAACAGTTTGAGAGTCCCTAAAACTAGTGGGGGTATTATATGTCTTATGAGCTACGATTATAGTGGTTAAGCATGCTCCATTTATTAAAACAATTATTTATTTCTTGGTTAGAGAGACGGGCCGACGGACGGTCAGTCGTTGCGGATCAGCTGTGTCTGCTTCCAGTGGGACAAACAATACATGGAAAGGGGCAGTTACTGAACGAAAGTGAAACAATGCAAACTGTACGTTTTCACATGAGGTACCCTCTCTCATGGACCCACCAGTAAAGTTAACAATCATTACAACAATAACAATTTACGAACAAGGCCCTGGACCGCGCGGGCCCACCTTATTGTGTCAAAATACATTTTATCACGACATAAAAAATCGTCGTGGACAAATTCGCTTCGACTTATAGTCACCCTAACACAAACGTACTGGGGCATCTTCATTCACAAAGCTCACTCCCCACGAACACTCCAAACGAAACGTATGCGCACTATGTTTCACAACTTCAACAATAGAGACAGTCATACCCTATACGTGCGTTATTCTCAAGCGCCGAACTTTGCAAACGTCAGCCCCCAGTCGTTTTTACCTCGATTTCGTCTAATATTTCAAAACTAACTAACGAAAAGGCTTCCAGATATGTTTTCGAGTACAGATACATAGTTATTACAATTAAACAATAATGAGTATCAGGCAAAAGCTCGCGCTCGCGCACTAGTTACGTCTGATACGTGTAGGCGTTGTGCCTTATCGCTTTATCTCAAGTTTTATAATAATACTAAAGTAAACGACATTAACCGTACATATGCCGAGACTATAACTACAAGTAACAAGAGATCAGTTAATACTTATTAAATATGTATCAATCGTGTTTGACTAACGAATAAGACTAAAGTTGAGATCAAAATTTAAAAATCACTATGCGTTTAAAAATAGTTACATTACATAAAATATCACATCGTCAGTTGTGTGCAAATAAAGTATTATGGAATAATTCGGTAGGAAATCAACGAGAACAGTTCTTGGACTACACTGTCGCGACACTGCGCAAGCGCACCATGTACGGCGATGGCGGTAGTAAACTGGGGAACTAATGGCGCTAGTATCGAATAAAACAATGTGATTGGTTTGTAAGCTTGAAATTCAAACGAGTTGATGAAGTTATCGAACAATAATTTTTTTTTGGAACACTCTGTTTTAGTGCCATTAGTTCCTTGTTTTCCTTTGTCACAATTTAACATTTATTTTTTTAGCGAATATCCCGTACAGGGAATTACGCCCCCAGTGTGTCCTAGTTGAAGGAAGACGTTGAAACAAAAGCTAGATAAGTGCATTAATTAGTCTTCAAATTTCAAGGTTTTGAAATAATGCGAAGTGCTTTGTAAGAAGTTTCCACAATTCACCGTCATGAACTTCCACAGTCGTTTCAAGACTAAATATTACCTTTCTGAAGACAAAGCGGAGGTAGAACTAATAATAATATGTCTTAGTAACTTTACGACGCGTAAATTAAGCGCTCTTGGATACTTTTAATACAATTGATTAATCATACGTGTAAATTAAATCGAAATGCAAAAAATCCTACAATACAATTAATTAAAATACGATATATAACTATGTTGTAAAGTATTTATAAAATAAAATAGATATCGATATTCTTTTTTTTTTGTCTGTAGAAGAAATTCATTTTGATATGTTGCTGGATATTTTGAGAAAATTCTGCAAATTCTGGTATGTCTTGTTGTTATAAATAGCTTTAGTAGTAAATAGGTACCGTTTGTAAAGTTACTTTGCTCGTGGCTCCTTCAGACGACTACGTGAAAATATTTAGAGTATGTAGGTATAAGTTGTATCAAAATTATAAATCCGGCAATAGATTTTTCAATAGACAATAATAATAATAATAGTTAGTACTTATGTAGCTTTCGTGTAAATACTTCTTTTTCATTTAGTTTACAGAAGAAAAAAAAAACGTTGTAGAATGTCGGCTGCGACTTTGGTGCACCGTGCTTGGAATATAACGTAACTTAAAATGAAATATGGGCATTTGTAAATATAGTGAACCCACCAAATAAACGGGTTGTAGTGGCGGTGGGCAGGTTAGCACGGTGCCCGGGTGTGGGCGCTCGACTAATTCATCATTGTCTTAATAGGAAGGGCCGGACGTTTGTACGTTTGCCTTTCGCAAAGCAAACATTTTGTTACATTTTTGTTTATTTGCCATTTTTAGTTATGGCACTTTGCAAGCGCAGTCCACTCAACGCGTAGTTTATGCAGTCCACCTGGCGCCGCTAGCAGCGTGCTTAAAACTAATCTTATCTTACATTACATTTATATTATACTCACTAATGCACTTCCACGAATATTGTGCGAGTAAAGATATTTCCGAATTTACAACATAAATGCAGCGTATAACTATGTATAACAACGGACCAGATAGATGATTTTTGTTTGTTAGCTATGTGAAACTTTTGAAAGTAAAACTTTGTGTCTACGACCGAAATAGCTATTAAGCAAATACAGCGGACATTCAGGAAGCGTATCAGTATTATCTATATACATGTACCACGTGGAAATTGCTGCGATGTCGCAAGCGAAACCGCAGGGAACTTTCGGGAGTAATATTATAATGTTTATGGTTATTTAATGATGACAAAACTCGGGTCGCGTAGCTCGTGGCTTTCTAACAGCAATTTGTACTCTAAAATTGGAGATCCTCGAACAAATTGCTCAGAAGTTCAGCGGCTACACGCGACGGGGCGATAACAACAACTAAATCGATTTGGCACAAAATCAGTGTGGTGTCAATTATTTACAATGTAAATGTTTCTTTGCGATGTCACGCAGTTTCCTATGCTAACAGTGTCAGGTGGAGATGGTTTCAT
>SJJU01007716.1:0-20241 GCA_012932125.1 Conopomorpha cramerella
GGCGGTCGACATACCGACTGTCCTCTCCCTCCGCGGCCTTCACTGCGACCGCGTCCGCGACGGGACGCAGCCTGACCGCTTGTCTGCGGGCTCCGTACGTCGAGCCCGAGACAGCGGTCCCTCTCGGGCCGGCCGGTCAGCCGGTTCCTAACTCACTGACCGGCCCAGTGGGTTCCCCTTCGCTTCTCTGGGTAGCGCGTTTACCCGGGTACTAAGCCCCCTCGCCACGCCAAGGTGGGAGCGAGATAGAAGCCTAACATGTTATACCTACCTTTATGAATAGGCAATAAAACTTGGGTATTTTACTTATTTATAATCTGCCGTCATATTTTTTTTTAGGTTTTTTACAAAAGAAAAATAATATTTTTGTAAACTTTCAAAAGTTTATAACTTTTAATACTCTGTCACGACTAATCTAATAAATGTATCTACAGTTTTGACTATCAGCATAATGAATTATCGTGAATATACGCCACGAAAAAAAAACTCAGGTTTGGGTTTTTTTAGTAAAAAGTTTAAAAAGCGAATAGCCAGAAAAGGATTAAGTTCAGGCTAGGGGGTCCCATAGCAAAATCTTTAGCGGGGATAGGTCGACTTAACCAATAACTTTATATACAAGGTTCAGGCTCTTTATTTTAGCGGCTTAAATGTTTACAAATAAAAGGTTTTTCCCATTAACTCAGTACCCGAGGGAATTTCGTAACCAAAACATAAGATTCCCTAAGGTACATGGCTTTCAAGCCTCATCACTCACACAAGACACATAGTCTTAGATTTTTGTTACAAAAGGTTTTTCCTACTAATTCTCGTTGCCTTGAATTTCTGGAATTCATTCTAATATAATGCTATGAACCTGAAGCTAAGTCTGTACCAAATTTAAGTTTTCTATGTGTAGCCATTTGCAATGTCAAGTGAAGCCTAATGTGAAGAAGTAGGTACTACGATTTCCAATCACAATTTCAATACCTAGTAGGTGGGGCTAGGGTGATGGACATGTGTCTTAGGTACATACCTGTAAGAGCCCTAAACCCCTAAACAGGGGCTGGTTGTCAGTCAGTTATTACAATAAAAACAAAGATTACGGTACTAAGTAGATAAATATATTTGGATTGTACTGTACACAGATCAAACAACAAACATTATCAACTTATGTCAACTTAACATACTGTACTGGTCAATAAAATAACAGCAGAACACTAGTTCAACATATACAATTTACAGTATTCTCATAATCCTCCAATCAAACCATGGTTGAAAATTATTAATCTTGCATTTTAACACATTTCTAGGTATTTTATTGAAATCATAAGGACATTTGGGATGTGTTCCTAAAATGTTTGATTGGCATTCTCTAAGTAAACCTTTTGAACAATGATGTGTTCCAACAGCAGTAGTTATACAGTTGAAATAAATAATATTTTTAAACTATAGTATTATATTACAATTATCCTGAAAGTATTGTAACTAATTATACAATCACTAACAAATAGAATATACAACAACTGTCAATGTAGATTTGGGTTCAATATAATGGGTTTTTTTAAACTTTAACTGTTGGGAAGTTATGGCAGAAGGCAAGAGCAGAAATACATTTACATACTTATGTCTATAATCAAAAGCAAACAAAATAATACATAGACATATGGTCTGATTGTAATTGGCTAGATAGATAGATAATTTCCTCTTATCCCTTCAACCTCAGGAACAGACATGTGACATGACCTGATTAATCTGATTCAGGAATTATTCGCGAGTTCATTGACAAAAAAGACTCGAGGAAAGCTTGATGCCCGGCACTCACGGTTCGCTGCTCAACGTAAGCTCACAAAATTTTGTTTTGATAGTTGGAACTCTACTGCTGCATAAGGGGTTAAAAAAGTAAGTATCTACTATTACTCATACATGAAAAAAATCCTAGATTATATATTCTAAATGTTAATTGACTGTATCAATCATTTCATGTTTCATACAACTTTACTAGATGCACCTTCAGCCAAAAGCTCCTTCTCCGCAGCAGCCTTTGCCGCTTCTATACTGGGACGAACATATTTGAAGTATTTGTAGGCATGATCACCAAGTATAGCTGTGCCATACAGTGTCAATCCAATACATACCAGCACTGTACCCCTGTGCAGCTTGTCGAATAACATATCACGGGCACGTCGCTTTATCATTCTGAAACTGTAGAAGATAAGTTAATGAGGAATTTGCTATAAACAATATGAACAAAAAGAAATTTGTGAAAAAAATAATAGAATGATTATAACCTTTAAAATAAGTTGTGTTGTTATAAAAATGTTTCTTTCTCGAACCTAGATTTATGCTCTGAATGTCTGTTAGATAGGCGCTAAAGCCGCCAAGATAAATAATTCAATGTTTATAAGCTAAAATAGCAAATTATCTCAGAAATTACATTACACAACAAACACATATGACAGTGACAGGAATGATATCAGATCAGTACTCAATAAGAATGTAGCTGTCAATGAATATTGTGATTGATGCAACATTTCCATCCATAAGTGTGTTTTTCTGCAGCCTGAGAAAAGATAAAAAAATGGGTCCATCCATTGTTCCTGTTAAATCACAGTTAATTTTGTTTTAGTTGATTCAGATGATTCTGAAGGCACCCTTGACACGAAAACTACTAACTAAAGCGCCTAAAGGCTGGCAAGGCAGAAACAGCATTACCTAGAATGTGCCTATTAAAAGCTGATATTGATTGATCGATTGACATACAGTAAAACAAAAATATAACCTATTATTCTCCAATTTCTGAAAATAATATTCGTTTGTAGCGTATACGCAACGGAACAGATAACATAATTACAGTTGCTTACTATTGGTAATATGACAACACGTTTTATTGCCCTAAAACTCAATCAAACACGTATTGTGAAGTATCCAAAAACATTTAGGGCATTTTCCACCAAATTACCCAAATTTCCAGTTAAAACGTTGGAAAAAGAGGATGCAGTACCCATAAAATTGGATATAAACACAATAGCCCACCTGGAAAGACTTTCTTTAGTCAAGTGTGATACTGAAGATGGTATTAAAGTATTAGAAGATTCTATAGCATTTGCAAGTAAAATACTGCACATAGACACTGAGAACATAGAGCCACTGTACAGTGTATTAGAAAAAGAGTAAGTGTAGTTATTACTATATTACAACTTTATGTTCTCATCAAATATTATTATGTATTTTTGTAACTTTAGTAAACACCAGCCTAATAATGTAATTACACTGATAATTGCCATCATATTGTACATACCATCTGCATGTTGTTTTCACTGTATCACTGTTACATGTTGTACATAGGTTCTGAAAAATAGATGCATTGATACATGCCTTGTAGTACCTACTTGAGGTCTCAAACCCATAATCTGCCAATAAAGGGTTTATTAAAAAAAAAAAAAAAACAGAGGGTCCAAAGTCGAATGATCGTAAAATAAAGTAGTTGCATCTCTTTATTTTCTAACTATCTTTGACAAATAATTTCATTTAGAAAACTGCTCATTGCAGATCCAAGTACCCAACTACTAAGCTGAAGAACTGCACATAAAAATATTTGTAACATTTACAATTTTCACTGTTAACAACATAATTTTTTTCCAGAACTTTAAATTTAAGAGCTGATAAAATCACACAAGGGAATTGTCAGAAAGATATTTTGAAAAATGCATCAGTTACAGAGGATGACTATTTTGTTGCACCACCAGGAAATATACCGCTGCATGAAGTAGAACCCCAAGTAAAACCTGTAACAAAACTAAAGGAACAAAATGAGAACTGAAATTCGCAATATACTCTCCTTACAAAAGTTTTTTCAAGTCAAAAGTAGTACAGAAAACCATGTAACTGTCGAGTTACTACAACCAAGCAGACTTCTAGTGAAAAACATCTACATCAATTGGCTTCAGTCAATATGGAATAAAGCTGAGAATAATTTTCCAGTGTTCATAAAAAATAATTTTACTTCAAAGCAACTGCCCGTAGGTGTGATTAAAGCAGATAGACAAACTATAAACAGCAATGTAGCACTAAATTATAATCAAGAGGGCTGTAACACTGATGGAAATTCCAAATTAGTTTTCACACTGACTACAAGTCTACAAGATGGTATGCCTTATTTCATTCAGTGGCAACGTTACAGAAAATTCTGGTGGAGTTCGGTCAGTGTCTATTATTTATGCCATCATACTGTAATATGGTTAAGCACTGATTTGTATTACAAGATGTTATATATATATATATATATGTATATATAGTGATGTATTTCTACAGAGTTTTTCCATTTTGATATACTTAACCAAAGTACACTCCAAATTGTTTCTTAATTATAAATATAGATTTTTCTGTCACAGAAGTCTTAATAACATGAGTCACTATATCTTTTTCAGATAACAACAACACCAAGTATCTTTAGTTTGGAAGACATTAAGTATGAGGAGAAATTTGCTAATGTTGATATTGTAGTTACAATGCCATGGCACAAACAAACTATAGAAAAAGTTTCCATTGAAACTTCTGAAATGGTAATGTTTAAGTCTTCAAAAATTCAATTTGGTCACTTCTAACTTAAACTTAGACAAGATGTTACACATACAGTCTGTATAAAAATAATTAAATTATTATTTTTATTTAGGTACTTATTACCTTTATTAGTGTTATTATTATGGTATTAGTGTTACTGTAGTTTAGTTATTGTTGACCTGAAGTGAGGTCATTACTACGTTTTTAACTTATTGCTTTTCATCAACTGACTCAGTCTTATTTTAACCAATTTATGAATATCATAATTTGTCTTTCAGAATAACACAGTATCATTAAAATGTGAAACAAACTTAAATGATGCCTTGGTTGTGTTGTTAGCTGATGCTACAGTCAGCAACACTGAAGAGGGATATTTGAGGCTTCATAGAAAATTAGCGCCGTACAAGTTCTCGTTCGCCCTTGACCCTGAAGGTAGGAGATACAAAAGTGATTTGCGAAACGAAATAATTAACCTATAGTCGGCGTCAGCTAAGAAGCAAATTCTGGCACATTGATAAATCCATGAACAATTTTTAGAATGGATATGACTGACAACCAAATGTATGGCGATGACATTTGTATCTCAGCTCGTTGTCATCAATTAATAGAGATGTGATTTTTGTTCTTCATGAATCGAAGTGACAACGTTTCGATTATACCTACAGTTATATGTAAAATAAATATAATAAGCTCTACAGCACGTATAATGAACGGCTAACAAATAGGTTTCATCTTGTCGTAACCTTAATTGTCTGTTGCTCATGGAATATTTATGACGACTATAATTGATGGTACCAAAACATTTCTCATAAATCGAATCTTTCCAATATTGTTCAACACTATCAGTCCAGGTCACGCATGTCAATCGACCTGTAAAAATTTGCTTCTTACGTGACGCCGACTAAAGTGTTCCTTAACAACAAGAAAACACTTTCTGCCGCAGTTATTTAATATGGCTATGTGCGCGACGGTGGCGACGCGTAGCGTTTACAACATTTGCGGAAGCTGTCAAATAATAACAATGTAATCATTGTTCGTTTTCTTTGCGAATATAAATAAAACCAAAGATTTAAGTAGTATTGTTGACAATATTATAGAAGTGAAAATTATTCAATAGTTTGTAAAATTAATATAATAATAAAAACCGGATTGAAACTATTACGCATAATATTAGTTTCCAACCACAAACTGAGATAAAATGCAATAAATTAGTATTAGCCGAGCATGTAAGAACGCAACACGTTAAAAAGTTAACAACGCAACAGCAGCAATGGCCCATTTCTTTGCTTTGATTTTGTACTGCAATCAATACTTGACAGCTGATCATCCGCATTTGTTTCCAATTTCTGCCGTGTTGTGCGCTGCGGTCGTTATCTGTCTGCCACTACTCGCTTTGCACATAGCCAATAGTCTGGCAACTGTCAGCATTTTTGACAGCTGTCCACTGCATACATATATTGACTGTCAAGTATCCAAGTATGCAGGTGACAGCTGTCAATAGGGATTTATTAGATTTGCCAGGGTATAACTAGTAGGTACTAAATGGTAATTTTGACACTTAGATAGACAAACTTTTGTCCGTATTTAGCGTATCCGTATTCACATCAGTCCACTGGCGCTGTTCTAACTTTATGAATACCATGGTTCAACTATTAAGTACTATGTACGTGTATTGATTAACAGAAAAATCTACAGTTTCAGATTCTGGGACTAGAGACAAGTTGATGGATTTAGCCAAACTGCTGCATTTTGAACTTATTACAAGGAATATATCAGCACTTTTACCAGATTTCCGCTATGATTATGAAAAACAGGTAAGTAATCAGAATTTTTTTTTACTAGATTTCTCCATTTGTGAAATGTCCTGTCGATTTCCTACTTCAACACCGAGTTTTCCCAAAATAAGTACATATTAACAATGTCGTACGACTTGTCCCGCCATGCCAACATTTAAAAACTATTTACAGAAGATCACCGAATGCAGACTTTTATTTATTTATTAGGTACTAGTGGACGCAATGCGATTCATACCTATAGTAATTTAACATTGGAAACAAATAGAGAATAGGCTTTGACCGATCGTTGGCAATAATCGGCATTCAGTTATCTCCTAAGTAAATTTTAAAATGTTAGCATACCGGGACAAATTGTTCGACATTCTTAATAAGTAGTCATTTTGGGGAAAATCAGCATTGAGGTACTAAATCGTCCTGTCATGTCCGCATAATTTACACACATACACATATTTTCAGACATGCGTTCTCTTTCACGCTTTCGGATACGAGTGTATTTCACGGCACCTTCAGTAGGCAGTATGTCACTCAGACCAAAAACAACTAGACTTGCAAACCTAAACTGACGTTTATAATTAAACGAGGCAACGATGTGAAAAACACGCTAGAGTGAAAGTGTAAGAGACAATATCTTCTGTTCCTTACTGCGGCGTAGCAGGGTATATCTGGATCCAACAAGTCAAATTAGTATTAAAGTGATACTTAAAAAAAATCAAATTCATTTATTGTGCCCCCATGTGTACATTTATGATCTTATTTCATTTCCCCGCATTGCCGCCATAGTAAAAGTTGTTCAAATTGAGCAGCGCAACGTTTCTAAGATCATTGTTCGGGCTCCTTTTACACGCAGTATATCTAATTAGGACTGATTGACTCCGTTTATTAAACAATGAATAACTCACGCCGCAATTTAGTCTGAATAAAAAAGGTCAAATTAGATAATTTGACCTTATTTATTATAGATATTTATAGATATGTAGAGTTTGCACACCTATGCGAGTTTCTCAACGACGTCTTTCGCAGTAAGAGGTGTTAAAAGTTCTGTACTCAAAGGGTGACTATAGGTAAACTATTTTTACCTATCTGTTGCCGTAGTTACTTACATTCACATTAATTGTAATACTAGAATGGTAGGTACTGACTAGGGATAATTACTTAATTATCTTCAGCATAGTAAAAAAGCGATACTTACGCGGAGATCTTAGAATGCCTACCTAATCAGAAAGGCTGTTTTTTTAACTTTTTGTCTCTTATATAATAATATTACCTACTTCAAAGGTAGGTGCCCTTTATATGACCGCTATTGACAACCGAGTCGTTTACTTCTAGCGTTGTTGCAGTTGGTAAGTATGTTATGTACGTTAGGTACCTATTATTAGTTAATTATAGTATAGATAGTAAATTACGTAACAAGGCACATTTAATACAGCGACCTAGGTAGGTACCTATTATTTACTTACATATAGGTTTGTAGCAAGAGTAACATTAGCTGGATAGCATAATTAGGTATAAGTATTACCTAATGGGTAGGTAAGCACTTATAATCAAAAGACCAGCTCTACGATATGACCAAGTTTAGTGCGCTATAAACAGATGAAAACAATTCTCGAAAAGTTCTCTTCACCCCATTAGGATCTATGAAGTGCAGTTTATGTATATATTATGTACTTAGGTTACGATGTATAACAATAGATTTCCGCAAAATGGTATGTCTGATATAACTCCTATCTATATCTTATAATTATAACATTGTGTGGTTTAACATTGTTTCAGATCGCGGACAATCTGCATGTTGGTGTTGTTTACTCAGTTGTCTTGAATGAAAACACATTGCAGGATGGAATTTTTCACCTACTGAATAGTAGCACAATGCTCAAGGTACCTTCTTACTTTATTCCTTTAGAACTGTTCCTTTTTATGCATCTTTTATTTCCTACTAGTGGACGCCCCGCGATTTCATTCGCGTAGTTTTAGTATTAAAACTTCATACAAACTATAACATCCTCTATATAGTGACGCGCAGTGGCGTGCACTGGCTTTTACGACAAGGTAGGCATTTAACCCCAAGGATTGACACCTATATATAGGTAACTTGTCTTTACGAAATATAGGCATCTACCTATCTACTCACCCACAAAACACAGGGCATTCGTTAGCGTGAGTACAACAAAAAAGGATCTAGCATTTCATTCATTCAAATTATTAGGTCGGGTAACCGAAATACTAAGGTAGGCAGCGTCTTTTTGCCTATATGGTATGCACGCCACTGGTGATGCGTTCCTGAGGAACGGGATAAAAAGTTTTCAATGTCCTTCTCCCGATTCTATGCTACGTCCCCACCAACTTGTATGGAGATGAAAAAAAAAATATTTTTTCAGTTCAACCGCTCGTGTTACAAATTGTGTAATAACTAACACGACTTTCTTTTATCGATTCACCATTCATGTAGTCCGAACTATATCACTAAAAAGAAAATTAGTGACAATTAGTTCGGGGCCCTCGTCCAGCAGTGGGCATCTTGTCATGACGAAATAGTTCAAGAGTTTTTACTCCCTTTGTTAGCTGAATCAGACGGGTAGAGACTTATTGTGTATGATATTAGTTATAGCCGTAGAGCCAATGAACAGAATGGCTATAGCCTTGCAGTATAGTAGTCTAGTGCGCTAGATCGGATTCCCCTCAGTCATCGGGCATCGACGATTCGAAACATAGGTACTAGTCATATTTATAGTATCCGCTCTGCTGTGTGACTGCGTAAAATTACGTGTGCTGATACCATCTGTTATCACGGATTCTGTTCCTAAGTAGTGCGAATAGCTACATCAAATTTCGGTCCGAGTTTTCACGGATTCTAATTGGATCTGGATTCGACATAGTCCGTAACCACTTTCAGTCTATCCATTTTTATAAGCTAAAATAGTTAGGTATGCAATTACACTTCACACTAACATTTATAAAGGCCAAAGTTTGCGAGTGTGTGTAGCGTCTAAACGGCTGGAGTGATTTTAATAAAGTATGGTATGGGGTTAACTGACGTCCTGGATTACATGGTCTATAATTTATCTCAAAATTCCCACGGGAACGGTAAAACCACGGAGGTCCAACAATACCTTACTCGTATCCTTTGTTCAGGTATTGGACAGATTCGTAGATTGGACAAACTCGTGGATTGGTCAGATGAGTTAAATGACGGAAGTACAGGTGTGAATAAAATAAAACTCAATTAGTAGAAAAAAAAACATGTCTCTTACTTTGTTTTAATTATAAAATTAACCTTGCTTGCTTTAAAATACGGTAATTTAAAAAATCACGAGTCTGACCAATCCACAAATCTGTCCCAATACCTGAACAAAGGAATCGTATCTCCCTTTTTTGTCTCGCATCTATTAGTCGTTTTGAATTGCAAGTCTTGTTGTGTTTAGTCTGAAGTCGTTATATCGCTCTTGTCCCTGACAGTGTGCTAAATGCCGTTCGGAAATGTATGAAACTGTTAGCGTTTTGAACGGTGTCCGTGTTATTAATTTCATCAGATATGCGGCGGCGTTACATCACCTACCTATCGTCCCCATCACTAAATACATAGCAGTAGCGTGCACACTATATAAGAAAAAAGACACTGCCTAGCTTAGTATTTTGGCTACCCGTCCTAGTAATAGAGTTATTGCTAGATCCTGTTTTGTTGTTCTCACGACATAGAATAACGAAGGTACAGTGTTTAGTGGGTGAGTAGATAGGTAGGTAGCCATGTTTCGTAAAGACAAGTTACTTATACATAGGTGTCAATCCTTGGGGATAACTGCCTACCTTGCGTTAAAAGCCAGTGCACGCCACTGATACATAGATAGGTAAATACTACAGCTTTACCTTCGTCCTTTGAACTATGTAGTATTTTAACAAAACATTGAAAATATAGTAATAAATAAGAATACAGGAATCGCTCGAAATGCACAAAACTAGCACTAGTATTTTACTCACAAAATCACTCTGTTAAAAACACAGCTGTTTAGGCTTAGGCCTTAAGACAGAAAGCATACTGATTGTAACTTTAGTTAAGTTGTTTAGTTTAATTTGATTATGATTGTTGCAATGTTTCGACAAGGATGTGAATCTAGGAATCCGTGTAGTACCTACATAGTTTTTACGTGAAATAGTTGACAAACATTGGCACATATCAAACCCCTAATCAAATAATGGGAATCGTATTGCATTTACCTTCAGGTTTCTGCCAGCTAGGGCTAATACTACAAGACATAATATTCAGAAACATTATTAAATTATCTCACACTGGCAACGCAACCAAATCTTGTATGTACCTTGATCCCAGTATAATTAATTTCATACAAACCCTAAAGTGCTCCTTATTTGTATTAATTGTATTTTACTTTCAGGAACAAGTACATGTTGCTGACTTCGGTTCTTACGCAGATTTGTTGAGTGGTAAATAAGTGTTGAGATTAAAATTTAAACCAAAGTTAAGTAGTTATGTGAATATAGAAATAAAGAAGATATACACTTTAGATTTCCTTTTATTTATCATCATAGTATCTTATTGCAATCACTTAATAGGTATTACTTATGTAAAAAACGTTTTTGATCTAAAATAATTCAAAAAGTAATGCTGTATGTACTACAAGCAATATTATTATCCTTGCAATTAAAGCCTCGATAAGATGTTTTGCAAATAAAAATAAGTACCCACCATCTTATGGTAATATTGTCCGAGGTGATGCCCTGACAGATTTTAAGTTACAATTCATAATAATTATGTACAGAAAAGTTGAATACATTATTTTACTAATTTGTTTATAGTAATGTGGAAGCAGATCAGATACTATTGTAATAGAAACATACTACATATAATTTTCTTTTTCTTAGTAGGTACATACACTTACTGACCTTAAAAAATATAAATAAATGCTATATTTACTAAAAAAAAAAAACATACACAGATTGATATAACATACTGTGCATTGGATTAAGTCCAAATTTAGGTTAAATTACATATACATATTATGTCAAGAAACAAGAACTACTTATGCAAAGGAAGAGTCACTTTTTACTGTTGCAAATAAGCAAGCTATTGACCACCATAGTGTTAAGCAACAATGTGGTCTACACTTGCCTATTAGGCACCTGCTCGGTGTAGGTACATGTAACAAAGTGACTGCAAACATCTGCAAGAGAATTCTCATGATTACTCCCTGCTTACACTATTAGTTGGATATTGTCAGGAATGCCAAATTAGAAATACTGGTAAGTTCAAACAGAAATACAATTTTATGTTTAAAAAAGGAAATAATTTAATACAAATACATTAATTTAATCACTTATTAAATAACACATTCATTTCAGTTTGACAAGGCAGAAAAGAAAATGTAGATTAATAGTTATGAATTGTTTTTGGTACACAATGTAATTACAAAAACCTAATACAGAAAATTAAGCACACCTCAATATGGTCACTAGTCAACATAATCCAATATTTACTGACTGGCAAACATACAACTAGATCTTAGGTAATATTGGCTCAAGAAATTCTCCTGACACTCCTAGTTTAAGCTGGCAACTGCAGTTTCTTTCCTTTCAGCACTGAAAAATAAAATATTGTTGTAATTAGCAATATAACCTTGATTTGACCACTTTATCTTTGCTAGTTTGTTAACCTAAAACATTTATATACCGAAGTATGAAAAGGAAACATTGGTTTAATATTCATATCAGAATTGTGTTAGTAAACATTCTGGACAGCCTTTGCTCTTCCTAGCATCCCAGATGCACTACCTACTGTATTGGGAAGGCCCAGGGTTCACTTATCTGCCTATGAACATACCAATATACAGTGTGTGTGTACTATTAATTACCTCTATAAATACTAACATTAAGAAAATAAGGCCATTTAATCCACACCCCCAAGCCAAAGTTAACTTGGAGAAAATTCTAAAATTAGCAAAACCTTTCTGCAATTGTTTAGTGCAATAAAGAAATAGAGATAACTGATAAATACAACATAAAGAAATAACAGAAAGAGAAACATCTGAGCAACCTGCCACAGGACAATGTGGTCTTGCATTTTTAGAATTTATGTTGTTGCACATTTGATGTAATCTTTGTATTCAATGAAAAATTCTATGCTGAAAATAGTTCATCAATGATTTGGTTTGAGGCAATTGCATAAAATTATATCTATTATTACCTTTTGTAATATAAAGATAGAAGAAGTCACAGTACAGCACAGTTTGAACCACTCCAGACACTACGGCAATCCATTCCAAATGATCTTCAGCAACATAGCGGTAAACCTGGAATCGAAAAATGTTTTAAGTAGACATTTTTAATCCAACACGCTTCCCCAGATTATTAACTGTTACTTGTGTACAGGGAGTTAAATTCAATTACAAAATTTTGTTTTATTTATGAAAACAAACCAAGACTGACTAATGTAGTATAAAATGTACCATTAGCACCTCACTAATGCCCTAGTTTTTTTATTAACTTGTACATGAAATTAAGAACCATACCCAGTTCAGAAGGTACAAAGCTCTGTAGGATCCAAGCGCAAACAAGTAGTGAGATGTAATACTTTCAGCTTCACCAGTCTTCGATACCAAAAACAATTGAGGTAGAATTGCTACAGATTCCAAGTAGATCGAAAAGGTCCACATAATCTGAAAAGAACGAAATAAACCTTAAAACATCCATACAGTTTGAAAAACAAGTTGAGATAGCATTGAAACAACCAAGAATACATACCTCGAAGAAAGTGAAGTCATGGTTGATCAGTAATGCCAAAACAAAACAAGGGATCAAAAGAAACTCAATCCTGAACGTGTCATGGTTGTGGTCATACGTAGCTTTGAATTTGATGTACATGAGATAGACGGTGGCAATTGATGCACTGATGAACACTAGCTTCATGACAGTGTTATATGCCGAGACATACGTCGTCAATAGATCCAAATATCGGGTCGTGTATACTACAGCGAAGAGTATTTGAGATTTTCCCGATATACCTGAAAGCAAGACAAAATTATAGACACGATTTACCAACAACCTAGCCGGTCACAATCACAACAATCATTTACCTGCACATGATCGTGTTTTCCATATTTTCAGTAACAAGATAATAATAGCTAGAAGATGGGATAAATCACCAAGTAACCTGAATATGTTCATTGTAAATAATTAGGTGTATATTTTCCTTCCAAACTTGCGATACGCCGCGTATCGTTCAAGCAAAAATGACGTGGCTGGTTTGGCAGCGCCGACGATTCGGAGATGTGAAGTTGTTGACGTTTTGTTTTTTTAACGTGCATTCCATCAATTCCTTTTCTTTCATTCATACATGAAAAGAGCAAAAATATGTCGAACAATATTATTGACTACTGTGTGGTTGAGTTGTCAGTATCACTTTTTGAGGTTATTTCTTTCAACTACACGTTTTGTAATGAAACAGTGTTGGTTTCATAATAAATATTAATAAACAGTTATAAAAATGGTGCGACACAATAATCAATTACCAAACAACTTAACGCAGTTACAAAATTTGATAAAACGAGATCCAGACTCGTACAAAGAAGAATTCCATCAACAATTATCACATTTTGAGACAACATTGGAGATTTTCAACTTGAACCCTACCCAGTACAACAAAAAACTAGATGAACAGGCAATGTTCTTAGCTCAAATAGCACAATGCTATTTAGAAGAGATGAAATTGTTTCCACAGAAAATTATTGATGTTCTGAAAACTCACAACACTATACTGCATAATGATATGCGGTTGGCGCTGTGTAAATGTTTGATACTAATGAGAAACAAAAATTTTATTACACCATTTGATTTACTTGAATTATTTTTCCAACTACTAAAATGTCAAGACAAACATCTAAGAGAGTTTCTGAAAACACACATCATTACTGATATAAAAAATATGAATATGAAACACAAAGATATGAAACTCAACTCTACACTACAGAACTTTATGTTCTCTATGCTACGTGACTCCAACGCTAAAGCAGCTAAGCTTTCTTTAGACATCCTGATTGAATTATATCATAAAAACATCTGGAACGACCATAAATCAGTGAACATAATTGCCGACATAGGATGCTTCTCCAAGATTACTAAAGTAATGGTAGCATCTCTGAAATTCTTTTTAGGAAGAGATGAAGAAGAGAAAGAAAAGGATTCTGACAGTGAGGATGAAGTAGACCCAAGAGATACAATGATATCAAACAAGTTCAATAAGAAAACTAGAAAAAGAGATAAAATGGTTGACAAAGTGAAGAAAATTGCAAAAAAAATGAAGAAGAAGAAAGACAAGGCACCAGCATTTAATTTCTCTGCCCTCCACCTATTGAACAACCCACAGGGATTTGCTGAAAAGTTATTTAAGCAAATGGAATCTTCTAATGAGAGGTTTGAAGTAAAACTAATGTCTCTAGATGTAGTCTCCAGGCTTATTGGCTTGCACAATCTATTTCTGTTCAACTATTACCCGTTTATTGCTAGACTTTTAATGCCTCATCAGAGAGAAGTGACAAGATTACTACAGTTTGCTGCACAGGCTTCACATGAACTTGTACCACCAGAAGTAATAGAACCTGTAATGAAAGCTATTGCTAATAACTTTATCACAGAACGCAACTCAACCGATGTTATGGCTGTAGGCCTCAATGCTGTCAGAGAAATTTGTGCACGTTGTCCACTTTCTATCACAGAGGATCTGCTAAGAGACTTGGTTCAATATAAGAACTATAAAGAAAAATCTGTTATGATGGCTGCAAGATCACTCATTCAATTATACAGACAATCAATGCCTAATCTTTTGCATAAAAGAGATAGAGGAAGGCCAACTGAAGCAGCTCTGGAACTAAAGACAAAACAATATGGAGAAATAGATATTAAGGATTACATTCCTGGTTCTGAAGTTCTTTTAGATAAAGAAAAGGTAAAGCCTGAAAAAGTTAACAAGAAGGGAAAGAAAAGTAAGGAAGATTCTGACAGTGATGAATGGGTAGATGTAGGGTCCTCAGATTCAGAAATTGATATATCTGATAGTGAAGAAGAGGATGAATCCCTTGAGGAGGAAGAAAGTGAGAATGAAAATAATGAAAAGTCAAATGAGAGCAAGGATGATACTCCTGAAATATCAAAAACACCAGTGGAAGGTGGCAGAAAAATTCTAAAGGCCAAACACAAAACTAAAGAAGAACTTCAAGAGAAAATTAATACAGCTAGAGAAATTGCAATGGACAAAATTTTCTCTGATGAAGATTTTAAGAGAATTGAAGCAGCTCAGGTAAAGAAGCATGTAAGTGGAGTAAAACGAAATAGAAGCATAGTTGATGATGATCAAGATGAGAATGGGGAACTTGTCCAACTTTCTGCCATTGAAAATATACACAAAAAAAGAAAACATGATAAAAGTGCAAGATTAGAGAGTGTGATGCAGGGTAGAGAGGAAAGAGACAAGTTCGGATATAAAGATAGGAGGAAAAATATCCACTGTTCAAAGACTAACAGAGAAAAAAGGAAAACTAAAAACTACCAGATGGTAAAACATAAGGCTAAAGGCAAAGTGAAGAGGTCATTCAAGGACAAACAAATTGCTTTCAGGAATTATTTGATAAAACAAAAGAAAATGCGTTAAATTATTTTTTGTCTTGTTGTGTCTGTCAGGCACATGATACCTATTATATTGCAATAAAACCTGATAAACATGTTAATGTCTTGTATTTTTGTGAGAGTATCCTACTGTTGCATACATTAATGCTGCATAAATTCTGTTAAATCTTCTAGCCACTAAAATAGATGTAGCAAAACATCTATTTCCAGACCAGTTTCTCTCTCAAAACGGTGTCATAGTGGTTGTGTGGTTGATGTCGTACCTAATTACAAAATCCTTAATAATATTATAAATCGGAAAGTGAGTTTGTTTGTTCCGCTTTCACGCCGTAACTAAAGAACCGAATGCTTTGAAATTTTGCATACGTAAAGTTAGAAGTCCGGATTAAATAATGGGTACTTTTTATCCCGGAAAAAAATTATATTCCCGAGGGAGAACTTAGATTTTTCCGTAGGAATGATATTAAGTTTTCTTATAGTTGTCCTTTCTACCGCAATATAACCGAAGTCCACGCGGTCGGAAAGCTAGTATATAGGTATAAACGCGAAAGTTTTGATGAATGTCTGTTACTCTTTGATGCAACAAATAAGTACTAAACTGATTTCAACGAAACTACAGAAACATAGAATAACACATCAACGCTGTGTTATATCCTGCTAGAATGAGATATGATTTTTTTAACACAGTTAGGTAACAAGCGTTTGACCATCATCCTTTCTGATGTTAAGCAGTCATGTGGTCTACGATGGAGCACACTTGTTCATTAGATAGCTATTTACCCGTGACTTGAAGACCTCCAGACTATACTGCGCAGGAAACACAGACTCCGGCAAGTCATTCCACATCCTGGCAGGTCGCACTATGAAAGTAGACTCAATCGTTTGGTTCGCGTAAATGGAATATCCACCTGGGAAGGATGACGTTTTGTCGTTATCCTGGCCATATTGTAAAAGTGCGATGGGGGTATTAGACTATGCAACTCTGTAGCACACTCTCCAAAATATACCTACCCGATAGAAGACAGATAGCTTCGCAACCTTGCGGCGATGCTCTAGGCTTTATAGCTGAGCAAAAGATGCCAGTTTCTTCCCGGTTCTTGTGACCGAGGACGTTAACGTATGTTTTTAAAATCATAAATTACTTTCACCAAGCTTTGTCTTATACTACTGTATATCTGTAGGTACGTAATAGCACTTATAACGATGAAGAAATAAACGCTTTGATTTAATTTGAGCATTAAATAGCCTTCTAGGACGCCGGTCTATTGCTTCCAGAGCCTCAAGCTCGTATTTTGCTGATCCACCCCAAAGATGAGAGCAGTACTTATTCCAAACATGACCGAATTTGTGCTTGATATAATGTGAACTATTCCCGTGTGAAATACCGACGAACGCGTTGGGCCGTAACCTCAATATATGAGCCAAGGTTGAGGTTGGGGTTTAGCGACATACCTACCTAAAAGCTCCAGCCTATTGGCCATAAGCAGGGGTACATCCTGATAAGTGGGAGCTAGATTGAAGGGGTTTCTTCTTACTGAGAATAGACACGCCTGTGTCTTAAGCGCATTGAACCTGACCAGACCTCGCCCCAAGTTACGACTTCACTAAGGGGTAAGAGGTACGGGGTACATATATATATATAAAAGGGGGATAAGGATTGTCCTGGCCCTTGCCAGTAATAACAATCCCTTTGGGACAGCGGCAGCGAGGTGTGGTCCCGGGCTGTCGCCCAGATGAGTGCAGATGGCAAAGAATGGGGAAACGCGACGGGTTCCCCGAATCTGAGACAAGTCCTGTAGGACGCAGTGCGAGGATGATACCGGTGGGTTCTCAGGAGATCCCGGAGTCACCCAACAAACACCACCGACGAACACCGGAGTTTAGTCAGAGAGAGTCTGACATAACCCATAACGGATATCACGTTCGATAAAAATGGTATTCTACGAATTATTCTTTGACGGAATCCGGTGTCTTTTATACCTTTAAACTTAAATTGATATTTGATATAAATTTAAACACTACTAAATATTCCAGTAGGATGTGACTACTGGAAATTTTAATGTACTTATAAAAGACACCGGATACCGTCACAGGAAAAATCGTTATAAGTAAGTAATTATACTGAGACATGTTGTTAAGATGTTAAGATCCACCTAATTTAGCTTGGTGTATTCTATACCCTGTCAGCCCTTACTGGAACTTCATGTTTATTCTTAAGGTGTTAGGTTAACCTCTACTTGCAAGCGAAACTATTAGGTGCTGCTACGCAGGCTGTTGTGCCTACCACCTATACCTACTGTCATTCCTACCGTCTGCATAATATTCCACTGGGCAGGGTCACTCAAATTTTTTGTCGCCCGTACCACAGCCCGTACCCTTGCATAAGTTTTCAAACGATCGTGAACCCTATTTGATTCCTCTGAGATCACGCTGGACTTGCAGAGCTCGATCCGTACGGCTTAACTGTACTAAGGCCTGAGACAAAGCCAGTAAAAGTTATAAATGTGTTTGGCAGTAAACTGACACATTGACAGTTGATTGGTTGTTGTGGTTGTGGAAAATATTAGTCAATGTTTTGGAATTTATTTTCCAATCTATTTATTGCTAGAATTCAGTTAAATAAAATAGAACCTATTAAATCTTTACAATGTTAAAACCGAAGGCTCTTACTCAAGTTCTTAGCCAAGCAAACACAGGGGGAGTTGAGAATACTTTGTAAGTAGTACCCACTGAATAATAACAATAAAATAAGTCATGGAAGTATAAATAACAGTTTCATTATTTGCAGGCTATTGAACCACCAAGGGGCCTTACTTGCCTATTCTGGTTATAACGATAAAGATGCTCGAGTAACCGCCGCTATAGCCAGCAACATTTGGACAGCCTATGAGAAACACGGTCAAAATGTGTTCAAAGAAGATAAACTGCATATTATATTAGTTGACTGTGCTAAAGGAAAAATTGCTATTACACAAGTAGCCAATCTTTTGTTATGTTTATATGCAAAGGACAATGTTGGCTTTGGCATTCTTAAGGAAAAAATTAGTGCCATAGCGCAGTACTTAGAAGGTCCTCTAAAACAAGTTGCCAATTCTTAAATTATATATTTACTGTAAATATACATATTACTAAAAATAAGTTATTACAATAATAATTTTGTTATATTATCCTCTGTGTATTTATCTAATAAATAACTATTACAAGCAATAATGATTTCTATATAATATGGAAGTGGATTGGTATTTCAGTCAGCCAAAAATATAGTCAACAACCATAAGGTTAAAAGTGATGGTAAGAAATATCATGTTCATTATTGTTTATTTTTTGCTTGTCAACATTCACATAACAACTATACTGCTGGGGGATTTAGCTTTTTTCGCATTTTATCTCCTTTCATACATTTCATTCATGCTTTTCTAAAATCTAATGTAATTCATCAGAAATCAAAGTGCCACTGAATCTTCAATAATTGTTGCACTACTACTATGCATGACGAAATGTGGGTAAATTGGATGCACGGGTTGATTTTAGCCATGCAGCTAATAGCTTCATAAATCACACCATCAAGGCGCATTGCTGTTCTATTTACATAGGTCACTAAAGTTACCTTCAAGGTCATTTCCTTTCAAAATGTTGAACATAAATGGAGGTCCCAAACACCCATTGCCTCATGCACACAGCCAATCGGCTCAAGCCTGCATCTGATAGTCTATTCTGTTGGGTTTGAATGTGACTCAGACTGGCTGGGTCAAATCTTCAAAATAGGGTCACATTTAAGCAGGTCAATAGGCCACTATATGTGACGGCTAAATATCAGATTTACTTCATAATTTTTGACGCTTCAGAGGCTTAGATAATCGATTGAAAAAGTGTCCAGCTAGCTTGAAAAACAACTTTTCGCTGGTCTCTCAATCTCGGCAACAGAAGTGATTTTGACAAGTGTTTGTATCTATATCAACGGTCGTCACATATATTTGTGACAGCCATAGAGCCAAAAGTTTTTTTATACAGATATTTTATCTCACGAAAGCGGGTGAGCCATACTAGTAGTTATAATGCGTATAAACACCATGTTCTTATGTGCGTGTATACAGATAGCGTTAGCACAAATCAATATTTATTAATTAAATAAATAATATTGAGTAAACATTTATACATACATACACTTCACGCCTGTCTCCCAGAGGGGTAGGCAGAGACTCATCAGACAGATCTCCATTTGTCACGGTCCTGACATATCCCTTTCGCTTCATCTACATTCATACATCTTTTCATACATGAC
>SJJU01007718.1:0-11977 GCA_012932125.1 Conopomorpha cramerella
TACCGCGATATAACCGAAGCGATGGCGGGCGAAAAGCTAGTACATTTCGCCTGCCGCTGTCTGTCCCTATGTATGAACTTTAAACTACGCAATATTTTTTTGGTGCGGGTTTCTTTAATAGATAGTGTTCCCAGTTTAATAATAATAGGAGGGTAACACTGTTAATAATGTATATTAGCAAAACAACGTTTGCCGGCTCAGCTAGTAATATAATAATTATCGTAGTAATTAGAAATGACTGGAATGCCGGAGTTTTCGTTTACTGTCTGGAGGTCTTCAAGTCACCGGTGAACAGGTACCTAACGAACAAGTGTGCTCAATCGTAGACCACATCGCTGCTTAACATCGGGCAACGGTGATGAAACTCTTGTTTGTAAATTAAATGTATGAAATTACGAAAGTGTAGCAGACTTGGCCCCCTGATTTGATTGCGATGTCAGGATGATATAGGTGAGTGATCCCGTGTTGTTTGCCAGGAAATCGGGACGGGATAAGACATGACACATGACAAATTATGTTTGGCTTGAATTATTAAATTATATTCTACATTCACTAGGACGAGCTTGGAAATAACAATGTACTTACCTACTTTAGGAAATGTTATAAAGGCTATTTTTGTACAACTACGCAGTTGTTGGGCTAAATAAATTATGTCTGTGGGTCACCATAAACTTATAATAAAGTTGTTATGTACGTACTCCTACGCATTATTTTTGTTTGTCAGAAATATCGATATATTTGTTCCAAAAGTGTTTATTTTCCTTTGATATTTTTATCATAAACTAGTGGACGCCCCCGCGCGCGGTTGGTTACAAGTAGTAAACGTAGTTTTCTCCGTCGCGTGGGAATTAACTTGATTTTTTTACTTCATACAAACTTCTGACTAGAGCATGACATTCAAAGTTTCAAAAGTTACACGGGTACAAGAGTGATGAAATGAAAAAATTACGTTGGTCGATTTCCAGGCCTACTGTACTTAGGCTACCTAGGCTCAACCGTTTTGATGATAAGGCAGCGCTCTCTGTGAGTTAAACCACAACACCACAGCGATCGCCAACCCGCCTGGTAAGCGTGGCGATTATTGGCATTTCCCCCCAAATGACCATGTAAATCCTTGGGGGAGACCTTCTTCCAGCTGTAGACTTCACGTGGCTCATGATGATTGGTGATAAATACCGTGATATGTGATTTTTTGTATAATAGAAGATGAGCTTTTACCGGCGTGTTCAAGGTTTCCACATGAACATAATATATTTACATATTACCTTTGGATAGCTAAAAGCAAAAGTAAGTAAAATGTAAGTAGGTTAAATATTCAAATTATTTAAACCACATAAAAGATATTTAGATACTTTTTTTAGATACGAAAATCACGAATTTTTGTAGTGATTCTGCAAATGTAGTCTTCTATAGTTTTACGAGTGAAAACATACAATCAAATTGAGAAGTAGGTTGCAATACTGACTCAAGTCTATTTAACCTAGTTTTGCAGTAATATTTTCCGAAGTAAATCGATTTCATGGTATTTGTGGTTGATTATGTGTTTAATATTGAATCAAAGGTTCCTCTATGTAGGTTAACATTACAACTGAGGAAACCTATCATTTCCTCTGTAAACGACATCTACTCCATTTTTCAGTCTTTCCATTGTAATTTTTTAAGCTACTTTAAAATAGTAGTTTTTCTCTCAATTCGACCGATTTTTTTTTTGGTTGTTCTCCGTCGTTTATGAATCGTATATTTTTACATCTCAGATCAGTATGAATTCTACGCATCTACATTGACGATCCATTTTCTAAAACGCATTTAACCAAATGGCGGTTTAGTTTTAACCTTCAAAGATTGTTCGAGCGGCGAAAAACTTTTGAGATTGAGAAATGAATCTAAAATGCTCTCAGAGCGATAAACCTTATTTACTGCGAAATTAAATGGAAAACTTTCCTAAAACTTTTCAAGACTCGTATCCTAAATGACTCGAGGCTTCATTGTTGGAGAACAAAACTTCGGAGAGCTTTTAAAGTTGTGTCCAGGGAATAGCGAAACGAGTTCATTCACACAAAAGTTTCTTAGGATGCATTAATTAAGGCAATTGTCTAGGCTGCAAATTAAAAATTGGTTTTAATTTTTTACTGCATACGATAAAATTATCCATTAGCATATGACAGCGGCGGCTTATTTCCTAGTAAATAATTATTATAAACTACGTACATATATATAGTGAACCAGTTAATAAACAGTTGCTGGAAAATTAATTTCACGCTATATCCCGAAGGGGCCGTGGCGGGCGAATTCCCGGACGACATGCGATGTCAGATGGATTCTTTCATAATGTGCAGGTGGGGTGGTGTACACTCAGCCGCTGCATGATTGACCAATATTCGCGGAGCTTCCTAAACAGAGACCCTGCACTTGTTCACCGACTCAAGCTTATCTGGATGTTCGCCCATTGCATGATCGACCACTTTTCGTAGAGCTTCAGATCCAGATGTCCTGCGTCTTTCACCAGCTCAAGTTGATCTGGATGTTGCACAACACAGTTGCTACCAATGTTAGTTAGTGGGTGTTAGCTCGGTACAATGACGGTCCAGCAAAAGGCAGGATCGCCAGAGTAATCTGAACTGTTTGAATAATCTGCTACTGTACATTAATTATGAGATGAATGCT
Organism: Conopomorpha cramerella; assembly: GCA_012932125.1. Taxonomy (NCBI): domain Eukaryota; kingdom Metazoa; phylum Arthropoda; class Insecta; order Lepidoptera; family Gracillariidae; genus Conopomorpha; species Conopomorpha cramerella. The sequence goes on from SJJU01007718.1 coordinate 2,665, forward strand.
CATGTTAGCCAACTAACGTCCAGTGTTGGACTTAGGCTTCCCCCAAGGCGTGCCACGACTATCGGTCTTGTGCCTTCTACCTCCAATCTTCTCCAGAACATCTGACCAACTTGTTGGAGAACAGAAACATAGTGGCCTCCCTGTCTGTCCTTATGTTGTTATATCTTTAAAACTACGCAACTTATTTTGATGCGGTTAGAGTGATCCTTGAGCAGAGAAACACTTTTAATAATGTATATTGCAATGCAAAACAAAGTTTGTCAGCAAAATGACGTTTGAGAATCATATTATCTGACCAATCACATATTATTATATACACTGGTGTCTCCTACGAATACGTTAATGTGGTTACAGATACTATGTGCTACGGCAAATTGCATCTTGTTCTCATCATTCCCAACAAGACTAGAAATAAAAAAGCGTAGAGTGCAGTTTTCCACGATTATTTACCTAGCGAAATACTATTAGTAGACGCAATCAGGAAGTTCCCGTGACAGATCAGTCTTAACTGTTTTTAGTCAGCATGTTTATCATCCTTGAATACCACCCACATTCCCGTCCCATCTGATACATTTAAATTCCTCACATTGTTAACTAACGTCACAAGAGTCTTAAGCCACGTGCACATATTATGTCTGATGTGTTGTGTCGCGTGGTGCTTCAGATAGGTATCGTTTCCATATATGTATTTGACAGAAGTGCCAACACACTGCATTAGATAAATGTAAACACAATGGGGAATTTTCTTTGACGTTTTTCTGACAGGTTTTAGGGTGGAGAACTGTCACTACTGTCATACTTTTCGATATATGGAACCGATGCGTTTTTTATTCATCACCACACAACACATACGATGAAAATGTGTACATAGCTTTAGCGGGTAAGTCTAGATCTAGGAATTTAATAGTAAAGGCTTAGTGGTGGTTTGTTGGTGAAGGGTTCTGTTTCCAATTCCTAAAGTTTGCGGCGACGCAAAAGCGTTCTGCAAAGGAAAATTAAGATCGTTTTTGTTGAAGATCTGCTGTATTTTATACTTTCAAAGGAGTAAGTATAAGTATATTATTATAAATAGGTAACATGCTTCGCTTCGATACGGTTAGTCTATCGGGAGCACGTACCACCTGTCAATGTGATGACAATTATCTAGTTGAGTGTATTCTGATTGTGATTTGACAGTAAATTAATTAATTAATTAACGTGGACTAGGCAGCACTGTCTCGACAATCATTAAGCCTAGTTAGCCGACTTCGGGCCGCTCTAAAACAGCTAACATTTGAGTAGAATACTTGTTTAAAACTGCCACCGGATTACTCTACGGTAGGTGTTCTTTTACGCCGTAGATGTTCGGGCCTCGAAGGCCGTTACCCGGATAAATGAAAAAACGGGTAAAATCAATAAATATATTTAACTTGAGATTCTTCCGCGACGGCCGGGATAAAATGTTACCAGAAGACATTAAGGCTCGCATCGCATGCATATGACCTATTGCTTCAGGGGCAATTGTCTCTTTTTGACTATAGCCATTAGAGTGAGACAAAGCAAACTAGCCTGAGTAGTACCTGTATAACGTTTCAGCTCCCCTAGCACAGCGCTCCAAAAAATATGTTCAAAACGCATGTCGCATGAAGTGTGACTTCTATGCCGTGTCTTGACGTCCGTGCTAGGCCTGCAGATAGGGTATAAGACCTCCAACCACGCTTGTTGCACTTAGCTTAAGATAAAATAGAACGACATGGCGTGATTTCGTCTACTTTCTAAATAGATTCAGGCTATCTCAACAAACTCAAAGCAGGATTGACAGTACGACTAACGGTATTTGATTGTTGTGGTGATGTATTATATATTTTTTTATTTCCTCCCATTGGGCTTCAATGAAGTCCATTGTAAAGTTCAATCGATTATCAACGGGCCGTTTGTATTCCACGATCGGACGGTGAACTGACATATCGTAGGTTGTTTTTTTTATGCATTAGGATGATCCTTCTTCTGATCAGCGGAGGATACCCGTGGATCTTCCAGAGCACGGTGCTATATTGGAATATACAGGGTGGCTCATTCAAATCGGTCAGTATGGAAAAGTCTGAAACTATAAGACATACGAAGATTTGTTCTTAGGAACCATGTCACCGACTTTCCCATACTGACCGATTTGAATGAGCCACCCTGTATAATGCTATTTGTCTTTTTACGCCCCGCAGGCTAGTAGCCAATCATAATAATATCAGTTTTAGGGTTTTATTCCGTTGATGAACAACGTTGATGATTAATAACTTTAACTAAAGCTATATGGAAATCATTGAGGAAGGCCCTCGTCTAGCAGTGGACGTTATGTGGCGAATGATGATGATGATGATATATTATATGGGTTGAGAGAACTACACTCATTTAATACAAGACAACACTAGTTTATGGCTGTCTACATACATATATACACTTCACGCCTGTCTCCCAGAGGGGTAGGCAGAGACTACAGATCTCCATTTGTCACGGTCCTGACATACCCCTTTCGCTTCATCTACATTCATAAATCTTTTCATACATCACTTCTGGTTTCGTGTACTGAATTTTTCGTCGGCGTAAAGTACTGAATAATTAGTCATTCCTAAATGTACCTATGCATTGATGCGGATTTAATCAATTTATGGCGCCAATTGTACATAATTAAGGAATGTGTGTCCAATTAGTAAGTGTCACCTACCGTGCTCTGGGATATGTCTGTCTTTAATTCATGAATTAATATTTTTTGCTAAATCTTGACATACAGAAGTTCTATTTTATTTTACCGTGACCCTTCATCCGTTATCACTTGTCTCACAACACAAGATTACAGTGCCGTTGACTGGCTTTTACGACAAGGTAGGCAGTAATCCCCAAGGACTGACACCAAAGTATATGTAACCTGTCTTTACGAAATAACCTACCTATTTACTAGCCCACAAAACACAGGACTTTCGTATATATTTTATTAGGTCGGGTAACCAAAATACTAAGGTAGGCAGTGTCTTTTTTCCTATATGGTGTGCTCGCCACTGCTAGGTTTATGTTGTATAATGTATCTAATCACAATATGACCGAGATGTCGTTAACATGAAGTGTATAAAAAAACTTAAGTATATTTTGGTGTCTCTATCTCTGCGAACTCCCACAATACGAAAAACAACCCAGACAAAAAAAAAAAGTAGTGTTTGTAATTACTCTTTATATCCATTTTTTTTTGCGCATAGATTAATTAATAATTGCAAAAAATATACGCTTATCATTATTCCGGGCCTAAAATATTATTATCACCTGTATTAGTCTAATTTGGCATTGTTTTTGGTCTTGTTTTTCTTTTAAAGTAACTTAATTTAGTTAACAAGTTCCCAACACAAGTTGTTAGTCTGACAACGCTTTATGAAGTTCAAAATGCATTCGAAAGTTTAAGTTTAAACGACGCTCTAGTGTAATTTATTGTCTGCATTAAATGTCGCTATGACAAATTACCTGTAAAATTAATGAAAAACTCCCAACTGAAAGTATTCCTAACTGTCCTGTTTTCACTAGGCCGTAGCACGATTTTCCGAGCTGGTGCATAACAGGCGAGCCTTTACAACAACCGTGAAATCAATTCTGCTATAAATATTTTTATTTTAACGTAAAACACATAATAATAATAGTTAAAACTAATGATCATATTAAATTAAATCAAAAAGTTTATTTCTTCATCGTTATGTAGACTAGATGTTACCCCATGCTCAACTGGATTTTGCTCAACTGCATAAAGTTGAGCAGTGGGTAATTCCCCTTGCTCACCTGAAATTGCTGAACTGATTATGCATAAATATACATGTAATATTTTTCTTAAAAAAATAAATATAAATAATCTAAAAACTTCGTGTTTGAGTGATTCAGTGGCATCCATTGTTTATGCGTAGCGGGTGACTAAAGTCCGGAATTTTGGTAGCAATATTATCAATAGAATGTTATGCGTTGTTTTGTCTGTAAACATAGATTCTGCCGCTATTTCCTTTAAAGATAACGCACAATCGATGGAAATGGACGATAAAATTGTTTGAATTTACTTTACGCACCGACGAAAAGCTAAGTTCGTTCGTGCGAAATTAACTTACGCTCTTTTAATTAAGAAATTCCAACGGGAATAGAATGAACACGTGTAACCTGAGTTTCAACCCTGTGTATGCTGAGTAAAAGGAGTTACTAAAATTAAATGTATTAAAGGCAACCTATACGCTTGCAGTTGAGCAAGCGTAGGCATTTCTTTGAAGCTCTCTTTGGAGTTATCTATAGGAGAACCAGGAAATAACAACTAAATTTACCTCATCATGTAAGGTGGTAATCGGCTCATTAAGTTTATATGAAAGGTGAAATTTTTTCGATTTTGAAATGGGGTTTCTTCGGGAAAGATGTTTGATATCATGAGCTTAGTGACTTTCTCGAGTTTAGCTAATGTTTTTGATTTAACGTTGTATATGGCATGTAAAAGGCGGGGAAACGCAAAAAAAATTTTCATCTCCATATTTTTTTCCCCACATTGTCGCCGTAGTAAAAGTTGTTCATATTGACGAGCCCAACAACGTTTCTAAGACCATTGCTCGGGGTTCTTTTACACTCTGTATAGCAGTGGCATGCACACCATACAGGCAAAAAGACACTGTCTACCTTAGTATTTTGGCTACCCGACCTAATAATAGAGATATTGCTAGATCTCTTTTTGTTGTACTTACGACATAGGCTAACGAAGGTCCTGTGTTTTGTGGGTGAGTAGATAGGTAGCCTATATTTTGTAAAGACAAGTTACCAATGCATAGGTGTCAATCCTTAGGGGATTACTGTCTACCTTGTCGTAAAAGCCAGTGCACGCCACTGGTGTAGGTAGGTAGGTAGGTAGTAGTAGTCGATTAATGTATAAGCGTTGTGATTAGCAGAATAGTGGCCGACGTGGCGTGATCCACCGCCTCCGTGCCGCCATCGCACCTGGCACCTGGTAACCCGATACGATCTTGACCTTTCACGCCCTAACCTGGATGTACACGGATCTGCCATCTTATAATTGATAACGTATTAGGCGCCCATTTCCGGATTACTTTCTATGGGCGCCAGATGGTTGCGTTTTATGTTAGATGTTTGTTTTGTTACTGTTACTTTCTTGTTTATTTTTTATTATTTATTAAAAATACAATATTGCTTACAGCTATAGCCAAGGCGCGCTTATTGATAAAATTACAGACTAAAAATAAACACACACGTTTTAGTTCAGTCATTCGAAATAATAGAGGTTACTGGAAAGATACGAGGTGGCAAAGGAAAAAATCGGTAAGAGCACATCAAAATCTATAAAATTACCAATTTTCAAAACTCCCGGAAAACTTTCCAGAAAAAAATACCAAATGACCGTACTATTTACTTCAAAACAAAAATTATACAATAAAAATGTCAGTTCTTTATGTCAGTTCAGAATAAAATAGGTTTAATAAAATAATTATTTTGACATCACAAAACTGTTAAGCTCCTTTAATCTTTAGATTAGGTTACCTGGAAGATATCGCTATGAGCGATAAGGTCGCCTTCTTTACCAAATATCAAGTTATCAAGTGTCGCCCGGTTTCCGGAAGGCACATTAGCAATAAGTCAGTTTTTGACATGCATAGTAACAATGAAAATACGATGGTATTAATATCAGATTAAGTGTAATTTAAGCTTGGCGGAAACTGGGCGTGTAGCTGTCTATTTTCCGGGTCCTATCCACTTATTTATTTAAGTAAATCAACTTAGCCACAGATCCGTGGGTGTGTTGTCCCATTTCACGATACTCCTTGCTAAACGGCGCCCTAAATAAACTTCGGAATTCAAATAGGTTTGGTTAAATCCTATTAGCTTGTTCTCTCCAAAAGGTGCCAGTGAAATGTATATTTAAACTTCACCAAAATAAGAGTCATTTTACAATGTATAGTTTTAATAGTACATTTTATTATTATCCTCAACAAATCACAATAATACAACTCTAACTTATTGATGTGTTAGTGATACAGCCAAAGGGTGCGTAAATACATAGAGGTATACAGGATGTAACTGAAATCTCTAAAACCTACTAAATGTATTAAAGCTTTTTCGTTAGATCCAATGTTTTCTGTAATCGTTTATTGATACCGTTATTAAATAGAGCCCGTGAAGCACTTCCAAGATCAATAACCATATAGTTATAGTCAGTGGCGTGCACTGGCTTTTACGACAAGGTAGGCAGTAATCCCCAAGAATTGACACCTATGTATAGGTAACTTGTCATTACAAAACACAGGTACCTACATATCTACTCGCCCACAAAGCACGGGACCTTCGTTAGCCTATGTCGTGAGTACAACAAAAAAGGATCTAGCAATAACTCTATTATTAGGTCGGGTAACCAAAATACTAAGTATAGTGGAACACTGATAATTTCCATCCTGTATACCGGCTCTAGGCTGTCCAGTTTTCACATTTATTTCTCCTAGATTCTTATCAATGTTAGCTATCTCGGCCTAAACTTTAATGGACGTGACGCATATTATATTATGATGATGATACCGTATGATAAATGATATGTAATGATTTATCAACATAATTTGTGGGCGTCTTACCATGAAGCTTATGTGGACATTTTTTAGGTTTCGAGATTATCTTTGGTGAGCTATAATAAAATGTTCAGCTGTTTGTATGCTTGTGTACATTGCATACATACATACCTACATACACACTCCACGCCTGTCTCCCAGAGGGGTAGGCCGAGACTACAAATCTTCATTTGTCACGGTACTGACATACCCCTTTCGCTTCATCTACATTCATACATCTTTTCGTACATGACGGTATCGTGTACTTTTCGCCATACCAAAGTACTGTAATGTATGTATGTTAAATGTATTGTATGTTAAAAATCTGACTAATTATTTTATTAGAGGATTAGAATATACAGGATCGATACAGTTTCGATCGCGCTTCCATATTTTCCGTATGCACTAAGAAACTCTTAAAAAGTACAACGTTTTAAAAATATTTTTTAGGCAAAATGTCATGTTTCTAATGCTGTTAATTTGGATGTCGGTGTCTTGGGTATGTATGTCTATTGTTGTTGATGTTATCTTTCAGCTAAATGTACATACGTACTAACTAACCCGGATAACGTGGCCTGGCCAATATATATTATTCACAATTTTTCTTTTTCAATTAAAAAGTAAGTAGCCTATGAATTCTTAAGCTCTAAACTATACAAATTACATTTAAATCGGTTCAATAATTTTCGTGTGAAAACGAGACAGTGAGGCAGAGTTACTTTCGCATTTATAACTATTTATTTTTTATAATACTGGTACGGATATATTAACATTAACAAAACCATTGCATGCACTGGAACGTGTATCGCATTAAAATATGAGTAATTTTAGACACTATTATCACAAAGTCGCAAATCTCAGGAATGTTTTAACATTTCGACTGGAGAGGTATGCCAAGTGTCAAGATTGTTCAAATACCCGCCGTTAGTTGCCGCGCGGCTGCGGCATGCCAAAGCACCCCAACCCGGCTCTGTTCGGGAACGTTGCCAAACAAACTCAGATGACTGTATTAACTATACGATGTAATTTGTTTTACGAATGAACCGTTTTGTTTACGTAGTAATTTTTGAACGATCGATTTTCGGCCAGGTGTTGAATTAATGATTTATTGCACTTAGTTATATTCACTGAAGTGGAGGTGTATTAGCAGTGGCGTACACACCATATATAGGCAAAAAGACATTGCCTACCTTAGTATTTTGGTCACCCGACCTATTAATAGAGTTATTTCTAGATTATTTTTGTTGTACTCACGACATGTAGATATGTAGATACCTATATTTCGTAAAGACAAGTTACCTATACATAGGTGTCGATCCTTGGGGATTACTACCTACCTTGTCGTTAAAGCCAGTGCACGCCACTGTGTTTTAGGTATATATTGTGATTGACTGTGCACGTGGAAGACCGATAAAGAGACGTATGGGTTGCATTTAAGTGAAAGAAGTAGATACTATGAGGGTGGAGTGGAAGAAAGACGAATTGTCAATTAAGAAAAAGGCAACGTAAGGGTTAACTAGGGAAGTGGAGCCATGTACCACCGACAACCCTTATTATTTTGTCCTCTAAACACTAGTAGTCAGGCTTAAAGTGATCCGGGAAGCAGTTCTTCAATTGTACTTTTCACCTCATTAAGGATCCGGGACTTGAGTTTTTCTATGATACTGTGATAAAAAAAAAATTGACAATCTTATCTAGAAAATCAGCCACTGGAAGGATCATAAAAGAGGTCACATACCCGTAAGTAACGACGTAAAGTTTTGGTTATAATCTAAGTGTTGTGTGTTTGTTCAGTAACCCGAAGGAGCGAGGACATACCGCATAATATTATTCCTCTGTCCACGTAGCCAAAGGAAAAATGTGCCGAAGGAAACTAAGTCCTAATGCTTTTTGACAAGTTTGTTTTTACATCGCAATAAATTGGTGGGTTTCTAGACTTTATTCCATTGTATGTTACTGTTCTTAGTATGTTAGGAAAAGTAATAGTAGAGGCCAACTCAAGCCGAGAAATAGTGAAGTTGGAGAAATTTTATATAAAAGAAAATGTTTGGTTCCGGGATTGATTGTCGATTTTCCATACATACACTTCACTCCTGTCTTCCAGAGAATTGTCGATTTTAATTAACAATTTGAAGGGGTATTGATTCAACAAAGAGTATTTCGTTGTTTTCCCAAAGCATATGAATAATTTATATACACACTTTGCGCCTTTTAATCCCAAAGCGGGATTGGCAGAGGAACTTGCTGAGCAAGTGCACACGGTAAATTTACCTTTTTCTTTTAAAACTTTTGCAAAAACTCTCATTCAATTTCCCTTTTTGGAATAAAACTGTTCCGGTAAATTTTCTTTCAGTTTTGCGAATGTTTATAATAATCTTTGATTTTGTAATCTCTTACCGTGATAAGGCGAAAAATTGGTGTCAACGTGATATTAGCGTCAATGATATTATGTTTTAGACTGGTGTCTTATCTTCGTGCACTTAACCGAATTTGATAAAGGACCGTGTTTGCCGTCATGATTATGTCATACATGATGTTTTTTGCTAAGTAAAAAAGGCTTTTCAATGCCTTTTGTTGGAGTTAGATGCAGGTGTGGAATTTCGTATTGTTGAGTTTTATGTACATTCGGCTAAGAATGTGGTTTACCACTGTATGATTGACTAGACGTGACGTTCACTTCTGGACGAAGGCCTCCCGGTTTTCGGGGATTTTCATGATCAATTTGG
>SJJU01007719.1:0-19625 GCA_012932125.1 Conopomorpha cramerella
TGTTGTAATTAACCCCATCGGATCTTTTCAGTTTCACCAACAGTTCAATCAACAACAACAAATCCATCAACAGAAAAATCAATAACTGAATTTGTATGCAGGCATCATTCATTATCTGCATCTTTAGTTTATTTTCAGATTATTATTTTTTTACGATACAGTCTGATTGATTGGTTCTCGCATGCCTTTAAAAGCCTATGTCGTCGTAAATCGGTCTCTGGTTGGTACCAGAGATTACTACTCTGCGCAATACCCATTGTAGTTGTGTAATCATTGCACTTTGGTTCTGGTGACCGTGTGTGAAATGTCCCGGGAATTCATCCAGAATCGTATGTCTTGAAAACATACTGCGCATACGTTTTATAGCGGAAATATGCGTATCTACCTCCCATCACTTTAGGTTCCATAATAATCTAAAATGTATGTAGGTATGTGAATGATGATATCCCTCCTTAAAATTTATAGGAAAAGACATATGAAAGCTTCTTGGAATCACATTATGATGGTTCCTATTCGCAGTACAGGATCCATCCAGGGAGCGTATACAATAAGTAGATGAGCCTACAGTTATACTTTAATATATCTTGAGAAACTACTACGAAAGTGCTTACCTACCTTCATACGCTTTTAGAATAAAGTATTTGTAAATCTGTTATTTTGTTCCAATAATAGCGCCTATATATATTATGAAAAGACTCCCATGATAAAAAAGGTACCTTCCTTATGTCATGAGCATTAGGATCAAAATAGGTCCTATCCTATTTACAAATATTTATAATAAACAGTCCATTTAAACTGAAATAGTGACTTCGCGTAGAAGTTATTCATACAATGTGGCGATATTTAAATAACACAACTTGTCACCCCCACTCCTCCCCTCAGTCAAACCCTTACAACCCTTTTTACGTATTAACGTATGTAGAGGTATGTCCTTTCTCAGGCTCTACGCGAATTGTGTGCCATAGAAATCGGTTCACTAGTTTTAATATGATAAAAAATCTAGCTTACTCATCCCCCATAGATATATCCAAACTACATATGGTCATCTTGCACAGTGATTAAATTAAATTTCCGTATTATTTTAAAGCTAAAGCACCGACATCGAATTAATATATAATTTTGCGTAGAGATAGTAAAAAACCTCTCTTGTGACGAAAGTAATGCCGAGTGCCTATAAAGTTTTTTTTTCTACCGCCGTTCTCTACAAATGGATTAACCCATTCCGGAACAGTGTACGACTGTCGACATAAAACAATAAAGTTTCTATTATGTCTGGGCGAGTGTCCTCGTAAGTGTTATGTAGGCGCTCGTAGAAAATAATTTTACAGATATAAAAAATTAAGTGGTTTGATAACGGGTTTTGTTTATAACTTAATAAAGTCTCATCCCGTTTATCAAATTCAATGTAATAATTGAGATGTATACCGTGATAACAAATCAGTATGTTTGATTCTATGAGAGTCTATACATTTTACAAAAATAAATGTAAAAAAACCAAATGTAGGTTTACCAAGCAATGTAGCGTAACAAAATAATAACAAAACTACTATTTTATTCTACGTACGTACGTACCTATATGCACCTATAGTTTTTACATCGACGTCAACCAATTTACAAAAGAGACATTTTTTTTTTAATTTATTCACTAATTTACACATTAGCTATTACATAAAATAAAATTCCGCCAAACTGCACTTTGTTGGCAGATAAAAAGCTAGTTTAAAATGAACACTATATATAGCTCGCTGTTGAGCCGCGAGCATCAGTACTTAAACAAACAACCAAATGCACCCGCATTTGGTTGTTTCAAGTAATTACGAAGCTAGCAGTGGCGTGCACTAGCTTCTACGACAGGTAGGCAGTAATCCCTGAGTATTGACACCTATGTAGGTATAGGTAACTTGTCTTTACGAAATATAGGTACCTGATTATCTATCTACTCACCCACAAAAAACAGGACCTTCGTCAGCCTATGTTGTGAGTACAACAAAAAAGGATCTAGCAATAATTCTCATTATTAGGTTGGGTAGCCAAAATATTAAGGTAGGCAGTGTCTTTTTGCCTATATGGTGTGCACGCCACTGGAAGCTAGGTGTTTTAATTACCAAGATGATTTTGTTTTACGATATATAGATAGATATAGGTACTACATTATTACAATATATTATGGACATAATTCCAGAAATTGTAAGTGATAAATCATAAAAACTAATAATACGCAATATACTCACTACACGTCATCATCATCGTCAGTCTTTGCCCTGACACTTTTAATTTAGTACAATAAAAGATATCCAACCATGAAAAAACGTTCGCTCGATCGAATGAAAAATCAAATTAAGTACTTAGTAAGCAGCGCTTCTAGTGAGTAATTTGCGCAAATAAGCCACTTTCTGTAATTCTCTTCGGTCAGTATTCTGAAACTACCCTTCCCTTTCTTATCGTTTTTGTGTAAAAGAGACAAGCTATATACACTTGAGTAATGATTATTATTTAAGACTACGCCCTTCCTATTTCCTATTAATCAACTATTTATGTGCATATTTTTGCTTAGCCGGGTCACGGATATTTGTACTTGCTGTCACAACGTCGCTAATTTGTGGAAGCTCTGTGAAAGTGACCTGCTAGAAAGAGATGGAAAATCAGCGGCGGCGAGCCCAAAAGTTCCCTGATCTGTGGCGGAGAACAGAGCAAGTTTCCTTGCGATATAAGACTCTGTGTAAACTCTCGTGATATTAGTTTTGTTTCAAGTGTTTTATAAAATAAGGAACTTTGCCTTTTCATTAAATTATGAACAACATGTGTTGGAACTTGAGATGCACCTATCATGTCTTTGTGTTGCGCGCTTATAGTTTCTCTTCGCATTGTGTGCTGTTTAGATAATAAAATACACTGCCTGAGCAGTTAAATGAGAAAAAGAGCATTTTTATTGCAAACAGTTGTTAAAGATGGACCTCGTTACCTATTATCTGAACACGAAAATGAATACTAAAAGTTAATAGGCGCTTGGGAACATCAAATTTGACTTATGAAGTTGGTTTATTATCACGAAACTGCAAAAAAGGCGACTGCAATTTTAAAACCAGACCATAAAGAGGATAAACGTTGCACGGCGGCGCTTCATATTGTTATTTACGTCGTCCGCTGAGGACCATTTTTTAATGGCGCGATAACGGCTCGGTGTAAAATCTCTGTCGGCTTCATAAATAAGTCATGTAAACCCACCCTAATAATTAGCGTTGTACCACCCCTTTATAGCGCCCACTTACGTTTTATGATGCCACTAGATTAGAGAGCCGAGAAAGCGGTGTCTAATTTTCAATGGTCTACGTAGCGATGCGTGCAGGCCCGCGGTACGCCGAGCGGCGGCGGCGGCGGCGGCGGCGGGTCGGCTACGCGCTACGCCGTAGCGTCCGTAGCAACGTAGACGTTAAGTTAATTATTTAATCAAAGATAACGGTTCGACTTACATTCCGTGCGGCGATTGAGTGAAAAGTTTCCTGATAAGGTTTAAAATTTTCAAGCAGGTTTATGCGAGACGAAAAACATTCGACAACATTCACGATGATAGAGAAGTTCTCAAACTTTTGCCAGTAGAACAGAATCGACGAAATGGAACAAAGTTTTAAGTCGAGGACGCCGAATAGAAATGCTGTGAACAAAAGCGCGGGAAACCGTTCCTACCTGATAATCTGGGCTCCAGCAGTCCAGAGGCGATCAGCGAAGCGAAGCTCCGGCGACACTGATTACAACGTGTACAGCGACCAAGCGACACTCGGAGTCATGCGGTCAGCCAAAAGGACACAAACCTACTGGGTTGGAGCGGCCGGCGCGCCGGGGGCGGCGGGCGGTCGCGCGCTATTGGCCCGCGCAGGCCCGCCTCCGCCGCCGCGGCCGCCGCGCCACCGCCGCCGCCACCGCGCCGCCGCCACGACGCCGCCACTACACATCAAACCGACTGCTGACTTCAAACCTCACTTCCAACTTTCAACTGTTTTGCCAAGTTAACTTTCAGCACCAACACTGGCTCATGATACCGCGTAACCAGTTGTACACGATTTATCTTTAATTTCCTATTGTGATATACGAATCAGCGTTATTGGTAGGTGGTCCTTGGAATAAGATTTTTCCCATGTGGCGATAGCTAACTAACAACATGCCGAAATAAATTGCTAAGCTCTTTCTTTTCTGTGAAAACATGGTCGTAACTTATCTGCAGACTGTGGATATACTTACATACAACTTTATCAGAAACTAGATGTTGACGTAACTTCCGAGAAATGCTGATCCGTTGATTTGATAACCGCCATTCCCGTGAATTTATTTAAATCCAACAGAAACGCTTTTGAATTTAAAATTCACCGCGAGATGTTACGTGAAATACCTCAGTTTGCTGAAAAGCGCAGTTCACGTCAACAGTAAATTACAATCTTAGTGCAGGGAGCGCGCGGCAAACAAGGTGATCTCATAAGGTGAATGGACGGCGAGGCCAGCTCGCCACTCCACTCGTTACCTCATGACAACCACCCGGGAAAATAAATACTTTATAAAATATACGAGTCGCAATGGCCTAGGTGTCTGAATATGGCACAAGAGGTCCCCGGTTTGATTCCCGCAACTATACGTGTACCAATGGGATTGATCTGTATGTATGCGCTCGGTTTCTTCCCGGTTCTTCTGGCCAGTAATAGAAATTAATTCAAACCGGGAACTTTATTTTTTGTTTTTCGAATTATACATGACTTTTATGAATATTTGTGTTATGCTACTGTATGCCTGTTACATTCAGCACTTATAAAAAATACACTTCACGCCTTTAATCCCAAAGAGGGGCAGGCAGAGGCACTTGCTAAAGCAAGTACCCACGGTTCACCGAGCGTATTTAACCCAACGTGACAGGGGGTGAGCCCATCGCCGTTATAGGGTTCACACACCTTGTGGTGTGCGGGTTTCATCACGATGTTGTACTTCCCCGTACGAGCGTTGCGTTGCGTACATAGGCTCTGAAAAAGAGTCCCATTGGTACACGTCCAGTAGCCGGACTAGCACCCGGGACCTCCCGGTTACAAGTCAAGTATCCGACCAACTGGACCACATACAGCACTTATAACGTCGAAAAAATTAATTGTGATTTAATACGATGAAGGAAACCTGCATACCGAAAGTAGCGATTGTCTCACGTCGCGTCCTCCCATTCACATGTGAATATCATAGTCGTGACTCGTGGTATATAGTATGAAAATATATTTTGTTGAAATACGAACAAAACAGGAAATTTCGTCATGTAGAGCGGATAAACAGGATTCGATTATCGAAACAGGTGCAAGTAAAGTTTCGGGCTTATGTACGCTTTTGAAGGACAAATATATCGATGATAAAGTTGTCGGACATGCATAACAAGTTTGTACGTATGATATAACCTGTGTGTTACTGGATCTCCAACTTTCCTTTCTAGGAGACGGGCGTGACGTGAATGACAAAATACCACGTATATTTTTCTAGGAAACAGCACCAATAAGTCCCGATAAATCCGAATTCAGAGATTCCATTTTAAAACGATCCGTCTTAGCGCTAGCAAATGGACATGCCGCGCCACACCCACTGTCGAACTCTTAAACGTCCGTTAATACAAATTTATAGTTTGCCAGACAAATTTATTGTCTCAGTGTTCCGTTGCCGCTTAAAAATTAGTATGTACGTTGCAACTCGGGGACGTCGCACGCTTGAAATATTGGGCAGGCTGTTAAGTGGCATGCAAAATGTATTTATACTTTGTAGCTTCTTACATCGTTATGGCAGTGTTCCAACTAAAACAATCTTCCGGCAGGCGACGATAGCGGCAGTCACCATGATTTTATTGCTTGGCCATGTAATAAAATTACAGATTCTGATGTACATCGGCATGGGGTATCGGGTTGGCTGGACGCTGGACGCTGGCGCTGCTGGGCGCGATCGCAAATTATAGTGTAAGTTTCTCGTACAATGGATCCGATTGGAATTCGGAAACGGTTTCATTCACATCATCTTTATACATATAGAACAATATTTTGATGTTTTTATGCACAGCATTACAGTAAATATATTAGTGCATAACTCATTTTGCCAGGTTACTTCTAGTCTAACAGTTGGGCCTACAAGCACCTTACCATTAAAGAAGTTATACTGGGAATAAAGGAATACCATGTAATTTTTCCAATTATGACAATAAGATGAACTTTTATGTAACTTGACCCCGGTACAAGTACACTCGTGAGCAGAAATTTTGGGTCACTCATATGTTTGTATACACATACACATCTTAATATCCCGCAATCATGGAGAGCTATCTGAATACAATCAAATGTTTCTGAAATACGATAATACAGCTTTTAAAAACAAAATCAATTATTACGAGTTGTGGCGAGCTCACCCCCAGTCACGTTGGGTTAAATACGTTTGGTGAACCGTGGGTATTTACTTAGCCAGGTAGGCAGAAGCAAGTGCCTCTGCCTACCCGGTTTTGGGATTAAAAGGCGTGAAGTGTGTTACTATTTCTATTACGAGTTGTCCTATTTACTACTTAAGTTCGATATTTCATTATTTTTTATAGAGCCGGATTTTTTGCACACGTTTGTATTTTTATAATAACCTAATTAGGATGTTATATTTATGTGATGATACGTGTCTGAAGTTAGGTGCGTCAATTACTCTATAGGCCAACGTTGGCGACTGGCTGATGAGCAGCCTATTTAGTTGTACACATTTACTTTTTATACGTCATTCATATTATTATTAGTATTATTATATTGTCAAACCCAATTGTTATTGTGACTTGGCATTGTTCACCTTCGTTACACGTAAAGTTATCGAAAATATATTAGGTCCCTCATTCAAGCCGTGTTTCCGCCTACTAGGTAGGTTAGTTATCGCTCCGCATTCTTTCCCATACTGTTCACCACATTACACTAGTTATCAGTCGCTTTTCTCAGTAAGTGTTAAACATTTTCTCTTTCAGTAACGTAAAGTTAATAATGATCACCATGTTCGCCCTCATCTGGCTCTAGCTAGGCTCGGCAAAACCATCCTCTTCCATCCGTTTCCATCACTCTATCCCTAAAGCGTGAATTTCCCCAATCGATTTAAATCAGCCAATGCAAGGTAACAGATCAAAGGCGACAGGATAGCGATCATACAATAAGCCGTGTGGATCATTGGGCTTGGGACATTGACGAGGGTTCGCCGGGACCTTACGACCTTCAGGTGGGTAATCCTCATAAACTGCAAGTGTGATGGACCGCTTCCATGTCGCGATGGGGAAACTAAAAAGTCAAAAGCGTTTTTTTTTATTAAAGCTTCCGCAGACACGTGACAACGTTAAGTATTACCTTAAGGTTTCGGGTGTAAGAAAATTTACAAACACCGTCAATAAGAACGAAGTAAATAATGTTAAAGAAACGCGCACTGACATTAAATTAATAGTTTAAACTGGGTAAAACGGCGCCAAATAACGGTGGTAAGCTGAATGCTTGTCTTTGCTTGTTTTCGCGCTGTAATACGCGGTTATTAATATAAGGTAAATAATATGTCAATAGCATTTTATTTAGTACAGAATTTAAATAGCTGTTGAAAGTAGAAAAAATATTTAAGATTAATAGCAATGTATTGTATCAAGAAGAAAATAATGAAAATTATTTTTTTCAGAGCTTCTCCGTACTTAAGACGACACGTAAAACTACTTACTCGTCGTTGGCAGTGGGCACTCGTTGTAGCAGTTTCAGTGTATCTCATTGAAATGTCATTCTTGATAAAAAAACAAATTTATATATTACTAGGTACCTACTACTTCGTTAAAAGGCTGATTTCATGGACAACACGAAATGTTTAAGTAGACATCTCTAGTAATCTATTTTATTAAAATAACATAACATCATCTACATCAAATATTGTTTAGTACTGGTAGTGAATAAAATTCTCATTAGTAGATAGTTAGTTAGCGGCGCATATAACATTATTTCGTTTTTTTGTTGTAAAACAATCCATATTTCAGTTACAAAGTCTGCATAATAACAATTCCACATTGGCGCACTCGTTGACTTTTTTGTTTGTTGCCTCATATAAACGATTGCTCCTAAAGTTCAATTTCGGATAATAAAAGCTGTATGAAAATCGTTTCACGGGAACACAACCGCTGTATAATGGCCGTACAACAGTCAATCCAGCGTTGTGAATGACAACATTAATTGATTTATGAACTCTGGAAGTGAAGCAATAAATCGTTGTAAACAAGCTTTCATTTGTTCATTCTGAGACAAATAGTCGACGATGCCGTGCTACTGTAAATTACTGTAGCTGTTGGGTAAATTAGAATACCTGTGAATAGAGAAAGGATGATTCTGTGCTATTAATATCCTTTTCCCTTGTGTTTGTAACGCTTAGGGTGGAATATGGGTTCGAAAATGTTAGGATTGTACTTATTTCGAACGCTATTCATGGACAAAAAAACCATGTCTACCAATATATTTCAATTACTTTGATGTACCCATTTGAAAAAGAAGTAAAGCTAAGCAATGTTATTATCTATGAATATCACTAAGAATGTCAAATAATAACTTAAAAAGTTTCAGAATCTTCAATCAGAATCTTTCTCGTTTTAGGGACACAAGAGTGAGGAAAAAATTGACTCGTGTGTAAAAATTTTGCAGTCAGCTGTTCAGAAACAAAAGAGACACCTAATATTTATAAAGTTTACAGTCCAAACTTTGTTGTGGATAATCTTTATATTTAGTACGAGGTATTCTTTTGTAATGCAACTGGCCACTAAGAAAGGATTATTGGAAACTCATTTCTGGCCAGATTAAAAGAAGAAATATTGTTTAGTTAGTTAGTGTTAGTGAAATACTTCAAGTCAACGGTATTTAACATCAGGCAGAATGGTGGTCAAACGCTTGTTCATAGTGGTTAAAAAAAAAGTGTATCCTATCGCAGACTACATCGATGAGCTGACAACCTAGGCTGGATGGTGATCGAACATTTGCATACAAGAAATTAAGTATGTTATTAATATCTGTTATTTTCTTCTATTCTTTTCAACATCAGCCACATGATGACGTCCTTTGCTGGACGATTTCCATTCATCAGCATCATTGGATGGGGGGGGGGAGGGGTGCAATATTCACCACGCTTGACAGGCAGGTTCGCGAACGCAGTGGTGTTGTGGTCATCATAGAGAGCGCTGCTACCCGTTGGAAAGTTCCCTCGATCTCCTCTTACAACCCCTACGACGAGAAAAGTTGGGCTGGAACAGGTGATAGATAATTTCTATTCGCCTTCACTACGTGCTTGAAGAAAATATGAATTATCTAATCTGTAATGTGGGCAGTGGGCAAAAACTTATAATTAGTAAAGTGCTTCAATAATAAAGCGACCACTATTGCTCAGATTTTTTTATATCAGAGTGTTAAAATAGCACTGCAGGTATCAATGATATCTTATTTTGCTTAACCTTTATTAAATGAAAGGCTTGACTCGAATTGTGTTGCATTAATGATGATTTTCTGCTATTTGGCCGCCGGTAGCACTCTCTGATATACTTGAATGGTTCTAGTAAATATTGGTCGTTACAATTCATAAATTATTAACTGAATATTTAAACTGACCAGTTTCGATATGGTAGTTTCCCTTTTGTGTTTATTTAGGTTGAAATATGAATGTTAAACTCGCCAGTGTGCTTTGTTTGCATTCGGTGAAAATGTGTTTTTTGTTTTCAATAGAGTATTGTATCGAATCGAGAATAAAGTGATCCGCAGAAGAACCACTCCAGACCTAGAGTTGCCTTTTATTACTTAATTAGCAGGCCCGGCAAAAAAAAAAAGATATATGCATTATTAAAAGTTCTCTACTATTATATCCACGTATTATACATAAACCTTCCTTTCCAAGAATCACCCTCATGGCACTCTGTACCACTGGGGTACCGTACAGCAACAACAATGAAATACAGTCATTATAGTCACCAAACAATCTGTCAATCCGTGACTGTACGTAAATAAACGTGATTTCAAGATCCACGCAAGCAACCAGTACAAACACCAGCCATACATCAATTATGTATTTTCAATTTAGCGTTGGATTGCAACCGTATAGGCCCTCGCCCCGTCCGGTGATACATTTTTTTATCGCCTATTGTAAAAAAAAGACAATAAAAAGATTGTGTAAACGAAATCCATTATGCATGCATCGCCAACGTAACAAGTGAGAATTATATTTTGTGTTGCGATTGGGAGCGTTTACGACTTTTTATATTGCATTTTAAACATTTAAATGGAGGTGTTTATTTCGCTTCCGGACCCTCCGAAGGGTACCCAAGTGATAGGGAAGCATATTTGATACTGTTACTGTCAAGATGTATTGTCCTGTTTTATTTTTTTAAGAATAATTAATACTTAAATAATAAAAATACCAAACGCTAAAATTATTGTTACGTATTACTTAGAATTTGGTTGAATACTTTTGGTGAACGGTGAGTAAGGTACTCTTTCTCTCTGTAACCCGCTTTGGAAATAAAGGTCGTGTTTTTAGTTAGAAATTCTTGTACATATACATATGGGATAGGATCTAATAAAATTGCTTTTTATGATATAACAAGCTGACCCGACAGACGACTCAAGTATAGCGACTCAAGTGTCGTCTAGACCAAGGGAACTAGGTATTCCTTTTTGTATACATAAATTATACGAGTACATACATATGTACATATACGTCACTCCTCATTCCTTTTCCAGAGGGGTAGGCGTAGGTATAAAGCGTGAACGCGTGTAATGTTTCTCTATACGTACTTTATTTTTAAATCTGTCTAGCCTATATTAACCTATATTTAAGAAAAATCACACAACAAAATCGATACGTCATGATACTATGGTACGACTTGTACCTAAATATTTTTGAGTCCTACTTTTATCGAATGCAAGATACCGCTTGAATTTTCATTCCCGCTTCTTTGCTCTGTCGTAACATAAAAGAGCAATTTTTCAGGCGAAGGATCCCGTTGCAGTCGGGTTAACGCTTTTATTTGCTTTCTTGTTCGAAAAAAACTTATTATTCCACTTCTCTCACCCGAGGAATTCCATTACATTCTTAAAGGTTTATTTATGGGGGCCGAATCGAATTCTTTCATTGTTAAGATTTTCTTGAAGCCGTTGTGTCGTTGTCCACGATCGAGTTTTTAAGAACGAATTGCCTAGATTTTAAGAATAGTTATATTGTTTTGAAAAATTGTCTGTGGGCGGGCACTTGGTCTTGCTTTCGGACGGTTGTTGGTTTGAGGCCGGCTGTACTAGGCATGTACCTTTTTCATAGGTTATGTAAGCTACGGAAAGCTCACACGGACAATATCGTGATGAACCGTCGGCATGTGCCTCGCTATGGAATTAAAGGTAAGTGCAGAGGCTGGAGGGGATGCGAATGTGTAAATGCAGTGTTAAAACTTAAATACCTTCATACATAAACTCACATAATCCCTAATAAGGGAATGGATTCTTTGGAGACATGTCTCCTAAGTCACTTTTCACTAGTTCAGTTTTATATGAACAACAAGGATGATAGGTGGCCAATTCATCGTCCAATAATCCATATTGTACTCTTAATAACTGGAAATATATAGAATAGCACGTTCAGGCTTCCTTTTAAATAAACTTTTGGTAAAGTTATTGTTATTTCCTGTACTAGAGGGGAATTGTATAAAAACTATTAGGTATGATTAGTTCAAAAAACACTCAAATATGTATATCAAACGCAAAAAGGACTTCCGGTCTTTATAATTCATCTACTTTATCCAAAATAAGCATTCTATTTGCCAGTAATATTTCGTTTTCTGCGGGGAGCGGGCGCAATCTGAAACATGATTGATTGAGCGCGTCAGTCGCCGCGACGGGCCGCTAGATGTCACTGCTGTTACACTGTATCATTACTTTTTTGTCCTACGAAACTGGTACTTCGTGAAATTTTGCTCGTGAGGGACAATGTTTTATTGTGATTTTGGCTGGCTTTAGGAAGGTATCTATCTAGTCGAAATTTGGTTTAAATGTTATATAATTGTATACATTTTAAGATTTAATTCGCTACAGTGCACTGCGTAAACAGATCAGAGAGTTCGAGATCTTATTCCAGGAAGAATTGAGTACCTAATCAATTAACAAGCTTTTAGTTCCGCCTGTTCTGTCGGTGTTAATCAGTAATAAGGTCTTTTGAAATTTTCTTAGAAAATCACTCAGTAAATTAACTGATGCATGTTGACAAAAGTTTTTATTAAAAGAAAAATTCGATATATACTTTGTGTAGGTACGTTCCTATATTCTGTTGTCATATAACCCCAATTACTTACATCAGTTTCCCAACAAAACTCTCTACGTAGACAAACACCTCATTACTAATGGAAACGAAAAGTACTCGCGCGGAACCAGCTAATAACAGTCACTAAAATCTACTCTAACAAAGAGTAAGCCAGATGAAGATTAAGCAAAGAATCCAAAAAGAATGAAGCGCAAATGCTCTAAATGAAAAAGCAATGCCTCACTGAGACCAAGCCAGTGGTGGTAACAAAGGGGTTCGAAATTCATCAGCCTCTTTTGAACCGGGGGCTCCGGCCGTGGGGAAAGAAAATCTTTGCTGCTAAATCGCCACTCTTTGACTGTGGCGAAAGGAAAAAAAATTGGAGGACTTTTTTGTCGGGAAACCTGCTTCATTTCCCCGCGGTCGTATGAAGTGTACTTGTAGTACCTACTTGTTGAATGCGAATGTTATATAAGGTTACGAATGGAAGCAAATCTGGGCGATGACTAATTACTTGAGCGTGGCTGCGATTAGCGGCCGGAGTTCTCTGTTAACTAGGCTTTGAAGCATTTTGTTGGTACATTTATAGCGGTTTAGTCGTATCATTTCAACATGTTCATTGACAAATCTTTTTAATTCTTTAATTACTGATTACAATGCCATATCATTGTAATTGAATATCATTATATTCAAGTGACATAATAATTTGAACAGATGGAAATAATTCTAGCAATTAGAGCTTGTTTGCATAGACAATTGATGTTTTGTGATTGTTATCACGTACACACGCGGCACGTGTCCACCCAGTCTATGTGTAAGTTCAGAGATTATTAAAGAGATTGAATTCATTCAAGTGAAGGCGTTAGGAAACTATTTTTCTCTATAAATAATATTATCATAGAAAACTTATGTTTTATATTTTTACAAAAACACTGTTGCGTTGTAACCAGTATAACCTATTAAATTACTAAACCATTTAGTGGAACAGTTTAGCCGCTCCACCTTCACAAATTTTAACAAAACTTAGTACATTAGTAGTGTTGTATTTCTGATATTTTCCAGTGTCACGCGAACAGAACATTCACCTTCTCTATTTCTAAGCGTAAACTATCATCTACCAGTACCTGCTATAGCAGATCAAGATTCATATTTATGCTGTTTATGTAGTTGTTCCTTTCGTTCACAAATAAATAAAAAAAGACGTGAATAGTTTTTTTTTCTTATAATTTTCCATAGAAGCTAAGTACCAACAAACTCTTAGGCATCTACCTCGAATTTTGCTGTTAATGCTGAGGCGGCGATGGCGTCGCTGGAGTGGCAAGATCTTATGCGTAAATTCAAATGGATCTGTTCTCAAAAACAGCGACGCATGGACGAGAAACCAGCGGTTTCGATTCAAAATAAGCGGTGACAGCTGCCGCCCCACTGTCCGTAAAATTCGAGCCTAACTAAGTTTGGTATTATTCTCAATAAACAAACTAAATAAAAAACAGAGAATTGCGTCCAGTGGCTCCGGACACCTAATGCTCCCTAGCCTGAAAATGATGCATCAAAATCATCATCTCTAACAAAGATGCCTCTGGCGCTGGAGTTTCTTAGGCTCTCTGGTTTTAGGCGTTTTAGATTCCTAAAGACATGATGTGATAATAGCGAAACGGAAGAAATTCTATGAAGAATAAAGAAAGGTTACTAAAATTATTTTTCTTTTTTTTAAGAATCACGCACTGGCTTGATATCAAAAGTTTAAAAAGGGGATTATAAGTAAAATATAGGGAAATGTACTTCGTTTACTGCTAGCAGAGACAAACAAGATTTACGGCCATTTTCTAGTTGAAACTGTGGTGATGCACATAATTTCAAAGAAGTTCTCTGTACTTGGAACATGTTAACCATTAGAAGGATAATGCCCATAATCGCCACGCTGGGCAGGCTGGTTGGCGATTGCAGTGGTGTTGTGGTTTAACTCACACAGAGGGCTGCTGCACGTCCTCTGGAGGGTTCCCTCGGTCACCTCTAACGACCTCCACACCGGAAAAAGTATGGCTGGGCTGGTGACACATGTATTCTATTCGCTGTCACCACACGGCTCACAGTGGCGTGCAATTCAAGAGGCCTATGTCCAACAGTAGACAAATATAGGCTGATGATGATGAACCATTAGAAAAGGAAAGCAATAATGGATAAAGAATAACTTCTATAAGTCACGCAATTGATACATATACTCACGTTCATAATTCCTAGAGGTAAAACATTAGTTATGATACCTAGGTCACAAATTAATCAGTACTGAGAATTGAATCCACGGTGACTTTTAATTTAATGGAACCCAATAAATGCTCAACAATGTTTGTTAATTAAATAAATAACTGAAACAGTAGTAGCGTTGTCATATCCGTTAGCCGTGAGTAAATCAGTCATTGACCGCATTAATTATGTTAATTATGATAAACTGCTGGCTCCTGTCGAAGGCTGCATGACTGATTGCACGGAATGAACCGTTCATTGCCCATTTTGTGATATCAATTAATAAAAAAAAATCTGTACATTTTTTTTATAGACGTGTATCATCACCGTTTTAGACTTAAACCTTATTCACAAAAACATGATACTGCTGAAATTACCGAAAATTAATTTATATTTTTTTTTATTTATATGCAATCTTTGGGGCAACCCAGCGTCGGCGTTCCATCAGTACGGGAACTAAGTGGCATCGTGAGAAGAGAGGAAAACACCGGACTATATTTTTATGTATGACTATATACATTCAATATAAAGAGTCATACATGAAAATATAGGTACACATCACGTTGTGACCTTCCTATATTTTTCGTCAATTAATAAAAAAACATTTAATTCGTTTCTACGCGCACTGACATTTTTTTTAATCTCTAGGAACAAGCTTTTGACCACCATCCTGCCTGATGTTAAGCAGCGATGTGGTCTACGATGAAGCACACTTGTTCATTAGGTACCTATTCACCCTCGACTTGAAGACCTTCAGACTGTACTGCGCAGGAAACACAGACTCCGGCAAGTCATTCCACATCCTGGCGGTTCGCACTACGAAAGTAAAATAAAAGCCATTCACGCGAACCTTTTGGTTCGCTTAAATAGTAAATCCACCTGGTATGGATGACGTTTTGCCGTTCTCCTGGTTGTCCTATTGCGATGGGGGTATTAGGTTATGCAACTCCGTAGCACACTCTTCGAAATGCATCCGGTAGACATTAAGGGCCTTACTAATAATGGCGGAATTGCTATTTCGATGATACACAAAGCTCAACTTAACTTGTTAGTTGTATGTCAAATACGGAATAACCAGTTCAAGTAGACCTGTAATAACCATTGTATAAATGACAACGCATTTATTGGTAAAGGGGTAAGTATATTTATAGATTAAATCATTTTTTTTACGTACATTGACGTAAAATTAATTAATTATTAATTTATGCAAATATTTAATGATTGTGGTAAATATTTAAAAGTGTTCTTTTTGTTGTAAATATTTAATTAATTACTGCTTCTGTGAGTGATCGGTAGATGGAGATCACTTCGGTTTTTACGCATTTACTACCAATAATACGAAAAATAATACAGAGCACCCGAAACTGACCTGCAGAGAGAGAGAGAGAGAGAGAGAGAGTAGATATTCGGATATCTTAGCTTGCCCCTCTGGAGGACGGGAGTAATGTGGTACCGTATGATGGTATGTATAAGCCGTCAGAGATATCTACACCTGAATTAGTTACGTCATGCAAACTGGAAAGATAGCATTTACTGCACCTTCAATGGGGTCAACTCAGAAAGTAATATTACCGACGGCTTACATAAAGTTAACCCTTAATCGAACAAAGGAAATATTGCTCTTCACGCCTTTTAATCCCAAAACGGGGTATGCAGAGGCACTTGCTCATGCAAATGCCCACAGTCACCAAGCGTATTTAACCCAACGTGACAGGGGGTGAGCCCATCGCCGTTATAGGGTTCACACACCTTGTGGTGTGCGGGTTTCATCATATTGTCATCTACCGTTCAAGAGTTCCGTTGCGTACATAGGCTCTGAAAAAGAGTACCATTGGTACACGTCCAGCCGCCGAACTCGAACCCACGACCTCCCGGTTACAAGACAAGGATCCAATTGCACCATAGACGATCTTAAATATATTCCCACTTAGTCTAAACTAACGTCGAACCTTAAGGAATACCTTCACTACAGGGGGATTATACCAAATTTCTAGAAAAAATATACAACAGCGAATGCTATTTAGGGTTATTGTCATCATCATCATTTTTCTGCCCTGATCCCACACTACGGATTATTACTGATATTCTTTTAGCGGAACCAACTAGTTAGATTCATGTCATAAGAATTTAAAATCCAAGAGAAAATCTTAAAGTCTTGTTGTATTAAGGGTTAAACAACATAAAGATTTCAGAACACAGTTTCAATTTCAGGTAACGTTTTTGTTTCTGACGCGCGATGTTTTCACTATTTCACATCTCGTGTGTTGGTGTATCACAATCGACCTACATTCTTATAACATCGCAGATTGAATTCGAACGTAGGGCGATCACGTAGCCAATGTTCATTTGGGGATAAATTTGAATAAACAATTTCGATTTTACCTGAACTCGCATTTCCTGTACTATAGTACCATTCTAAAGCTTATTTTACAGTTGTAAGGATGACTTTACCTTGACTGTTAGTGTTCGAATCTGTTGGTAGTGCAAGCGACGTGTTATTACGAGAAGCTTCAAAGAGATTGTGATCGCTTTCGCGATTATACTAGTTTCAAATAACTTTCTAAAAAAAGTAAAAAAAAATACACTTCACGCCTTTTAATCCCAAAGCGGGGTAGGCAGAGGAATTTGCTAAAGCAAATTCCCACGGTTCACCAAGCGTATAAAACCGAACGTGACAGGGGGTGAGCCCATAAGCTAGAATCAATTTTGCAAATAAATATGACATACATACGTGACATTAACGCACTTTTAGCTTAAAAATAGAGGCAAGGTTTACGGCAGTTATCTTGTCTAATTTGTTGCTGTCACTTTCTGACTTGGAAAATTGACGTAGTGTTAAAAAGACGAATGGATACTATCCTACGTGTACCAATTTTTAGTAAGACGGTTGTTGATACGATTACGTGTAAATTATTAACTTACTATTATGGAGATACCTACATGTCACATATTCATAAATATAAACCGATAGCCAGTGCGCCGAGTCAGCAGTACTCGGTCGGCCAGCCGACAGCCCTAGTCCCGTGTGAGTTTGGAGCGAGATTGATGATCGGACAGTCACCGGAGTCACCCGGCGAAGGCAGCATAACGATGACTTAGCCGCCCCTCCTGCTAGCCATGTTAGCCTGGTACCGAGATACATTCAGCGTGTTGAGCTTTCGTGTGCGCTGGCTACAAATAAAAAATACATTTCTTTTTCTTTCTACTGAATGTAGATAAAAGTATTTTCAAATGTCTGTGATACTGACGGGGTAGCAGAGACACAAGTATTCTTTGTTAAGAAAAATATTTATAAAAACAAGAGTTGATGCAGGGTGCTTATTGTATTGTTACTTTATACGAAATTATCTCTAAGAAACTTGAAGTATGTAAAATAAATGCAAGGAAAATAAATATGTTTTCCCTTCAATAGTATCATAGTCTTTATTTAATACCTACAGTTATCATAATTGCAGTCATATATTTTTTTGGTCTTTCTAATAATGACAGGATAACTATACCGAAAATACATAATATTGCTAGCAATCTAACTCTTGTCAGTTGTATGTCAAATACGGAATAACCAGTATCAGATAACCTTTGTATAAGTGACAGCGCGTTTATGGGTAATGGAGTATATGTTTACACACCTAGCATTCATGCCTCTCTCCCAGAGGGATAGGCAGAGACAATAGACCTCCGCCATACCATTGTGCCCACTACGGTGTAATGTCTATATTTGATATCATATCCATCTACCTCCATCGTAGCTTCAACTCGTCCAATCACGAACAGAACAGCTTCGACTACATTCTTAAACCCACTTTCCATGCCTTGACGTACTAATGAGATATGTATCTTACGTTACGCGTATAGGTTATGCAAAAAAATATGAAAAAACAACTGCGTTACTTTGACAAAAATGAGCTCGATTTTTTAAATCCTTTATTCGTCTAATTAGAAAATAATTCATTCCATTCTCCATAATGATATTCTATCTCTACACCACCACTCACTACTTAGCAAACGAACAGTAGCTGCTCAAATAATCCCCTTCCGAGCTCTTAAAACAAACACGGAACAGATTCACAAATTGTCATCCTAGCTTAATACGTGGGGACTATAAGTCGGACTAATGCTATACGACTTTAACCTGTTATAAAATGTACCTAATAAAGTCACTATTCATACTCGTCCGGTTTCCGGGCTAGCGATGGCGGGGCCACGCCGGACGTCCGCCACCGGCCGGCTTATGTTAATACAGTCTCGGTTACATTTGTCTTCCGTCACGCTCGCGGGACCCGCCGATTGCTTTCCGATCTTGGGTGTAAATGGAAAACTGAGTCACGTCGCGTTTGTAAATGTCCGGATTAATTCAAACTTCGGGTTTTAAGAGTATTGTGTTGGGAAGGAAAAGGATTTTTGTTGTACTAAAAATCTTGTAGGTGTTTTATTTATAGCGCCCGGTACACTGTGGTATGGTACAAGTATATTTGAGATTATAAACTGTGTAGGTTGCTTAAACCGGAAGGGACAAACAAAAGTCATTAAAATGTCGATAATGACGATGCAAAATATTATATTTTCAATGTCAAATTGTGGTCAAGTCATTTGTAATAGGTCTAAAAGATGAAGAGAGGTTTTTGTAGATTTTGTAATTTGTTAAAGGAATTCTGAATAGCAAAGTGCCTTTTCCATATATTTTATAGTCACAATGAAATGCATTAATTTGTTTTATTTAGAAAAAGGTATAAAAAACGCTTTTAATAAAATCTACCTGACAATCGGAATATACGGAATAATGGTCACGTCACCATCTGTGGTGTAGCATCTCTCTCTAGGACAAACGATCTTGAGGTCAATTCCTACCTTCCACATTATTTAGTGATGAACTGTATTTATTTAAAAAAAAAATACACTTCACGCCTTTTAATCCCAAAGCGGAGTAGGCAGAAGCACTTGCTTAGTAAGCAAATGCCCACGGTTCACCAAGCGTATTTAACCCAACGTGACAGGGGGTGCCACAGCCCATCGCTGTTATAGGGTTCACACACCTTGTGGTGTGCGGGTTTCATCACGATGTTGTCCTTCACCAT
>SJJU01007720.1:0-19766 GCA_012932125.1 Conopomorpha cramerella
GCTTTGATTTTGTTCTGCAATCAACGATTTGACAGCTGATTATCCGCATTTGTTTCCAATTTCTGCCGTGTTGTGCGCTGCGGTCGTTATCTGTCTGCCACTACCTACTAGCTTTGCACATAGCCAATACAACGTTACATTGAAACCGTTGACGTAACTCGAGGATGTCACTGAGTCCATGACACAAAAAACCCTCCCCAAGGAGCCCTATTAAAAAGCTATTATTTTTAAGGAAACGTGCACTGACATGACATTAAAAGATTAAAACGCGTGTTATATCTCGAAAATTAGCCAAAGATAAGCATCCAGCTTACCTTCGTTGTTTGCTCAACGATTCGCGCTGTAATACCCGTTTTACACTTTTAATATCAACGAAACCTATAGTTGGGCTCATCTAATAAGTGATTCCTGACAGGTCGACTGACGTGTGTGATAGTGTTGTATTGAAAACATTCGAATGCGTGAGAATCGATGTGTATGTGTAGTGTTTCGATTGAAGTCGTCATACATATTTTTTATCTCCCAACGGCGACCGTGATAGGCTAAGATAATACCGTAAAAACATTAATTAATCAAAATGGAGTCTGTTATATATGTATAACTTTATACATATACATGTGCAAAACATTCATTTTTATTCTACCACACTTACATTCGATTCAATAAGCACGTGTTCAAAATCGAAACGATTCAACTTGATAAATCAACAAAAAAATCCCAGCACTAGATTATTGATGAAAAAGAAACGCAAAGGAATAGAATGTTCAGGCATACATTTTAAGGTTAATTATTTCCGTTCTAAAAATATTCCATGTTTTTCATGGTCGTTCTCAATGTGTGAGAAATCACTTATTAGATGAGCCCAACTATATGTCAAAAACGAAAAAAGAAATCATCTCATACAAACTTACCGATAAGCTGATTGCCACTTCATAGCTCCGTTTTTTTATCATTCAGAACAAGCGTTTGACCACCATCCTGCCTGATGTTAAGCAGCGATGTGGTCTACGATGGAGCACACTTGTTCATTAGGTACCTATTCACCCGCGACTTGAATCCGTGGTTTATGACCCGATTTTTGTGATTTTTTTGTTGGAAAGAGTATTTTCAATAGGTCAACCAGGAGAACGGCAAAACGTCATCTATAGCAGGGGGATTTACCATTTACGCGAACCAAACGGTTTGCGTGTACCTTCATAGAGCGAACCGCCTGTGTTTTCTGCGCAGTACAGTCTTCAAGTCGCGGGTAAATAAGTAAAAAATGTATGGAAAATTATGTAGGTACTCCGGATCCAAACTGTCACTGTTTTCCTACCAAAATGGCAGTTTAAATCAAAATATATCGTGTTACGCAGTAAGGGATAAAAATCTTAACATAAACCGTTGCGTACTTATAACAAGTAAGAGTGGGGGAAAAAGTCGACTTTATACAAATACTAGCTTTCCGCCCGCGGCTTCGCCCGCGTGGACTTCGGTTATATTGCGGTATAAAGGACAACATAAGAAAACTTATCATTCCTACGGAAAAATCTAAGTTTCTCTCGGGAATATCAATTTGTTCCCGGATAAAAAGTACCCTATTATTTAATCCGGACTTCTATACTTACGTATGCAAAATTTCAGAGCAATCGGTTGAGTAGTTATGGCGTGAAAGCGGTATAAACAAAAAAACAAACTCACTTTCCGGTTTATAATATTATTTAAATACAAATATGCTCAATTGGGGTATCAAATGAAAGCGACATTTAAAATCGGGGATTTTTTAAAATTTTCAATTTAATACTAATCTTTATATTTATTTCCAAAGAAGCCGTAACACCGACTGTACGTTCAATTGAAATAATGTACTTTCCTATAATAAAGCACATGAACGTTTTGCATTGATTGAATCCGTGCGAAATAACAACCTACAAATACAGACTGTGCACAAATAGCTTTCCCTATAACTAGTTGGACGGACTCAAGTCATGAAATATTTCCAAGACCAATTGTTTTACAAACTACATGTCACACGATCATTTCCCATTCATAATTGAGTCTTCGGTGATGGCTCGACGTTCAGTACAGTTACATGCATCAATTTACGACCATAACTCCTTGGCGGCTAAGCGTCTGTGGTCCAGTTGGTCGGATACTTGACTTGTAACCGGGAGGTCCCGGGTTCGAGTCCGGCTACTGGACGTGTGACCAATGGGACTCTTTTTCAGAGCCTATGTACGCAACGCAACGCTCGTACGGTGAAGGACAACATCGTGATGAAACCCGCACACCACAAGGTGTGTGAATCCTATAACGGCGATGAGCTCACCCCCTGTCACGTTGGGTTAAATACGCGCGTGTGGACCGTGGGCATTTGCTTTAGCAAGTGCCTCTGCCTACCCCGTTTTGTGATTAAAAGGCGTGAAGTGTATTTTTTTTCCGGGTCATGAGGTACCTGAACGAATATTTTTTTTTAAATTATTTATACATAGTACCAGGTCTTCTACTGACCAATCTGAATGTCTGTATAATCACGGGACAGGTATTAACGGCCCGGCGTGACCACACAATGCAGCGCTGAAGTCCCACAAAGCTTAACATAATGGCTTAGGTACTTTCCCAGCAGACTTCGCAATGAATAGGTATGCTATCAAAGCTGATTACAGTCTGTGTGAGTAAATAAGTAGGTACCTACACCCGTACAGTGGCGGTCATATATAGATGACATTTAAGAGCAGGGGTGTCCACAGTGGCGTGCACACCATATAGACAAAAAGACACTTCCTACCTTAGTATTTTGGCTACACGACCTAATTATCGAGTTGTTGATAGATCTTTTTTTTGTTGTATTCACGACACAGGCTAACGAAGGTCCTGTGTTTTGTGGGGGAGTAGATTTGTAGATACCTATTTCGATATTTCGCAAAGACAAGATACCAATACATAGGTGTCAACCCTTGGGGATTACTGCCTACCTTGTCGTAAAAGCCAGTGCACGCCACTGGGTGTCCAAACTAGATGGGACCCAGGGCCGAGAAAAATGACCAAATACATTAGAGGTAGAGCTACGAATTGGTTCATAAAAAAAATACACTTCACGCCTTTAATCCCAAGCGGGGTAGGCAGAGGCACTTGCCGAAGCAAATGTCCACGGTTCACTAAGCGGTTAATAATTAACCGTTTTATACATGTTAATAATGTTTAAGCTCCGAACTTTTGGTCCGAACGCGAGCATTTAGAGAACTGAATTTTGAACAAAATTAACCGGTATCAGCGGCGGCGGTGGCAGATAGACGGAAAGCACGTTGAGACTTTTCAATTCCTACCTTCTCTCCGTATTGTTTACTTCTAGAGGTATTAGGTCAGATTAACCGATAGGCATATACCGGTTATTTAAGGTTAATCATCCAAAAAACGATTTTAAATGTTCGCTAAATGTACCCGTATTAAACCGGTTTATTAACCGGTTAATGAGAACTAAACCGAAATTAAAAGTTCGCTCTACAAGTACATGATAACGGTTTCAAAAAAGAACACGTTTCCGAACCCTGATTGGTGCAAAAACATTATAAAAATAAAATGAAAGGAAAAGGGAATTCCCCGAATTCACGAGTGAATAGTGATGTGTGCGACGTGATCGAACAATTTCGTCGCGAGAAAAATAATTCGCTCATTAATGTATTTTAAACAAAGAAGTTAAAAAAGATTCTACGGGCCACAATTGGGGAACTTTCTTTGACGTTTTTCTGACAGATTTTTGGGCGGAGACTCATTACTGTCAAACTTTTTTTGAAAACGTCAAAGAAAATGACCCCATAAGTAATACGGGCCAGGGTTTGGACAGCCCCCCATTGCGTTTTTCATCATCATCATCAGCCCATACTTGTCCACTGCTGGACATAGGCCTCACCAATTGCACGCCACTGTGATCTGTTTTCGGCTTCTCGCATCCAGCTTCTGCCAGCCATCTTGCGTATATCATCAGTCCACCTTGCCTGAGGGCGTCCTACACTCCGTTTGCCGAGACGCGGTCTGCACTCGAGAACTCGTTTGCCCCAACGGTCATCGGTTCTACGGCTAATATGGCCGGCCCACTGCCACTTCAGCTTGCTAAAAACGATGAGCTATGTCGATGACTTTGGTTCTCTGTCGGATCACTTCATTTCTGATTCGATCCTTCAGAGAAACGCCGAGTATAGCCCTTTCCATAGCACGCTGTGCGACTTTGAGCTTGTGGGCCAGCCGTGCTGTCAGTGTCCACGTCTCAGCTCCGTATGTCATTACAGGTAGGACACACTGCTTGAAAACTTTTGTCTTCAGGCACTGTGCGATCGCTGATGTTAAGACTCGACGTAACTTCCCAAATACTGCCCAACCCAGCTGAGTTCAATACTCAATATTTTTCTGTTTACCTCGTCCTCGAAGTTGTTTCTACCCAACTACAATGTCTGCCCAAGGTATACATATTTTTGAACAACTTCGAGAACGGTTCCGTGTACTGAAATCGGTTCCAGTAGAACATGTTCATTGAACATGACCTTGGTTTTATTTTTTAAATGATAACATAAACATAATTTATTATTAAAAAACTAGTTACAATGTACACAGCAACAATTTTTTTTTTATGTAGGGTAGTTTGCGATACGTCTCGCTAGCTAGATTGTACGACGAGTTTCTTTAATCACCGCACTAGGCGAACCTGTGTCGCGGTGACATTTAATAGAATTTTAGGATCGAGTCGAAGTGCATAAGCGGAGCGAAATTGTTGCGGAAAGAAGTTCATGCAAGTTTAGGAAGTTATTCGGGGCTAATTAACCACATCAATGCAATAACAATAAAAATATATAGGTACTTATATGTTTTTATCACATATGATATTATATTATAAAATATTAAATATCAAATATTATTATAAAATTTTTTTTATTAATCAAGTAGCTATGTTCTATACACTTTTGCATCGTATAGGTAAGTTCATATTGATCGTTTTAACTAAAAAAACTTCCGCGGGAATTCATGAATTCTTTTTTAAGGGGGCGGTAGGGACATCCTCAGCGGATTGAAGTTTTTTTTCTTGCTAAGAAGTCGTCCAAATAGATAGTTGGATCAAGACTCCGGAGTGGTGTTGTCTTAGGAATATTAAATTGAGCTCCCTAGCATGGTCCGTTCTGTTGGGGACTTGTGGTGGTTAGGTTGTCTTGAGCAGAGTGAGTTAGGTTTGTTTGCAGGCGATCTTCTCTATTCATGGTTTCGCAGTTGTTGAACAAATAAGATCTGAGGCTAGATTAATAAAAAAAAGAAATTAATTCGTAACGGGGCCGATTAGTTTTGTTTTTAAAGTAATAATGAGTTTCATGTCAGCTTTGGGTGGTATGCTACTGTATATTGTATGTTATCGAATAACGATGAATAAAAATAAATAAATAATACACTTCACGCCTTTAATCCCAAAGAGGGGTAGGCAGAT
Source organism: Conopomorpha cramerella (assembly GCA_012932125.1). NCBI lineage: Eukaryota > Metazoa > Arthropoda > Insecta > Lepidoptera > Gracillariidae > Conopomorpha > Conopomorpha cramerella. The sequence continues at coordinate 5,447 of SJJU01007720.1, forward strand.
GCACTTGCTAAAGGAAATACACACGGTTCACCAAGCGTATTTAACCCAACGTGACAGGGGGTGAGCCATCGCCGTTATAGGGTTCACACACCTTGTGGTGTGCGGGTTTCATCACGATGTTGTCCTTCACCGTACGAGCGTTGCGTTGCGTAATAGGCTCTGAAAAAGAGTCCCATTGGTACACGTCCAGTAGCCGGACTCGAACCCGGGACCTCCCGGTTACAAGTCAAGGATCCGACCAACTGGACCGCAGACGCTCTTTTTACAAGATTTAATAACTGTTTTATAATTTAGATATCAATCTTTTTAATAATAAGCAGGTATTCAGTTAACATAATAACCATTGTCAAATTCCTCTCAATTTTTTTACAGGTGATATTTGTAAGTACATGACTGAATAAGAAAAAGCTGATAAAATACATTTTTTTCTGTACTCGTTCGTGTGTTTTATGCAATATCGTTGACAGCAAAATTTCAGGTAAAGAAGACATTACTTAAGACAAACTTTTGCGAATACAAAATCGGATTAACAATAAACAATACAGTTGTTGCACTAAGCGCACGAGCAACGTGTCCGGTAAACGCTATCTTTGGTTACAGGTGTCACAATTCTCCTATCACTGACGGTGTTCCTCAACTTGGTGGCAGAGACCCTGCCACAGGTCTCGGACGCGATCCCCCTGTTAGGTACACTGCCCAGCTAAGCCCTAACACCACTATCTGACAAGTTATCTGTCCTTTGGAATTGAGTAATCTAAAAGTCTCGACGTCAGAAGCATAAGGTTGGATGTGTCATATTGTTACAACTTATGCTTCTGACGTCGAGAAATGTGTCCTATGTCCATATTCCAAAACCAAGCTGCGCAACCTCATATATCATCGGAAAACAATAACTTTCTAAAGTCCAGTACTCAGTACAGAACCTCTAACTGCATGATAGATCGGTCCAAATTTTGCTAGCGGGCCGCGGGTCTAGCAGCATTGTTCAATATTTTGATCATCGGGAATTCTAAACTGATTCTGGAACAAGCTCTTATCAGTGTTCAAAGAACGAACTTCTTGATGGAACGCGCGCTCCCAAATTCTGAGGTTGCGCTGAAGGGAATGAGTAAAGTGTCTTTAAGAATATCGTGTATCTTTTACGCAAATACAATCAGAACTGTCCAAATGTTACTTGAAAATACATGCGTTGCGATAAATGAAGAATATGAATCATCAAAAATAGAATATACAATAACTAAAAGAATACTCGTATAGGTATAAATTAGGTTCAGTTCCCGAGCGCCAACGGTAAACAACCAATAACCAACGAATTTAAAAATTAGTGGCCTACTCTGGTACTGTAAAGGGTTTAAGTAGTGGCAGAAACTGCCCATATCACATCGAAGCATGAACATCTTTCCTCGTCAGGTGTTATGTCAATTACATGAGACATATTAGCCACGTAACAAAAAATTTGGTGCCAAAACAAAAAAGTTGGGAAATCCTAAAATTGAATGCTCGAATTCATAGATAACTTGTCAGGTATCTGGTACTGCTTTCCGTTTAATGTCTGTCTTCTTTGTTCGTTTGTTTAAACATTTTACGTTGCTTTTCCATCTTCTTCTCACCCTATTGTTTTATTTACTTTGTCTTTAATTTTATTTTATAAAAAAAAGCTCATTAATAATATCGAATTAAACGATGTTTAATGAATGTACCATTAACCAACAGAGTTTATTCAAAACGAAACATAATTTATTACCGAAATGTCTTATAATAAAATGTGTTAGCGCTAATTGCTACTACTGTTTTCTGTAAGTAATTATTTAATTGAGTCGTAAATCATTACTCAGACATTTTTGTACCCAACATTCACCGCATTTTGTGTCTGTATATGTACGTGAGTTAATTTTTAATTGCTTTGAAATCATGGAATCGATTGCAGTAAACTTTTCACTTAAATGCTGGAATTTTGTTCGCTCGTTGCATCGGAAGAACTTAGGAACTAAGTAATGTTAAAGCAAATTATTTTCCACGGAACTTTGTAAACTTGCATGGCATGTGCAAAGACGCTGATCTCGACTTTATGAATGGATCTGACTGTCGGATCGTAAAGGTAAGAATTTTGTTCTTTCTCATACTCTTACTTTTAGACTTCGTTTCTCGCCGACCGATTTATTCTAGCTCTTTTAGAACGAATGCATCAAAATCGATTCCATGATATCAAAACTCAATGTATGTTGATTGATATGTGTCGATGGCCGTGTCCTTCACTGTACCTGTCATTTGCGGCAAGTGCCGTTGCATTGATACTTGGAGGTTGGTATGAAAAATAACGAAATCTTAAAACTACTTATACTAAAAAAAAATGTAATCTAAACCGTAGTCTAAAACGCTGTTTGCATGAGTTTATTTTTTCGTTTTGTTTACTCCTCTTGCAATCCGACTCGAGTCTTGAGCAAAGGCTCCAGCTTGTCTGGGTGGTAAACGCGTTCGGGGGACCACAATCGAAAAGCTCCAAAAATAATTTTATAGAAAATTTTCTCATATTCGTCTTTGCAGGTGTTACAATTCTCCTGTCGCAAACTGTGTTCTCCTTATTGGTGGGACATGTCATCACTAAAACCTCTGAGGCGATCCCCCTCATAGGTGAGGAGATACGCAAGTTTGCCGCAGCAAAATATTTTCAATAACCGAATAAAATTTTAAACGAAAATACTTAAACTAAAAGCAGCCGGGAATATTCGAAATTGAATTTGCATTGAGTACAATATTCCTCGGCTCGTTTTCCAAATTTTAAAACATAATGCTTTCGCATTTAATATTTTACATTGAACGAATAATAATTCAAAGTTTCTTGTAACAATTATACTTCAGTTAATCTAGCCTGCATAGATCTATCACAGCAATAGACACTTTAGTATTTCCGACGCACACTAACATCTTTCTATGGATGACATTTTCGGCTGTCATCGATTTCTGAATCCCTTCATGGTTTCCATTCAAACACCCACAGAGTCCTTCGGTGGTTTGCAAATTCGAATTTTGATCGCACCGTACGATTTTTCAACATAAATGCTTCACATTTGGTAAACAATAAATGCCTAATTAAAATGCTGGAAGTTTGTGAACAAATAATGAGTTGGCCGGCCGTTGTACAACCGCGGCCGATGTCGTTCTTTGAAAGTCTGAGTTGTCAAAGACGATGCGGGTGAAGCCAGAGACCTCCAACCTCCAAGTATCAGCGGGCCCCGATCTATGGTCTGTTCTATCGCTTCTATAAAACACGTCTTTGCACTATGAATGATATTTTTACTCTCGTTCACAGTGAAAAGGTTCAGCTCGAATAAATTATACCTACTCCAACGAAATGCCTTTCATCACAACATTAAATGAAAATTCACTTTGCGAAAGGGGTTCTCTATTTTCGGTACTCTCAAATTAAGCGAGGTTAACTTTACATTGGGTTTATATATTTTTCGAATCAATTAAATACCTAAGGTATTGTTTTTGAGAGACAATTAGTTGGAGTTGAAAAGACATTTTCGTTTCGATTACTTATTGAAATGTTGCCGTCGTTAACTTTGTGAATGGAAAATGTTCTTTCAAAGTATAAAAAATGGATTTAAAATTGCATGATAATTGATAGCTTGAGTTTGCTTTTGAAGATTAAAAATTCGTTAGTACTTTAATATATTTGAGGCCATTTATAACATTACATTCCCTTTTATTCTTTAGGTATTGATAAATAAATTGTTTCAAAAGGTATCACACGCAGTACGTAGATATTTTTAAACCATCAACAATTCCATTGTTTTCATTTCGACTACACCGCAAATACCTTTAGAGTAATTAAAATTTAATATCGTTTCAAAATAAACACTAACAATAATTACTTCTCGTTAACAAACGAACAGAATTCATTTTATTTAATAACATTTCGCAACAGAGTGGGAGTCGTAAAGATTTATTGTACAACATTTATTATTTTGCTATGAACTGGGTGTATTTCGTAATTTCGTAGTGGTTGCATGAAATACTTAATTTTTATGGACGTACTAAATTTTGTAATTGGACGTGTCCCAATTAGTGTTTCCATGCAAATTCATGTTTAAACGTTGACAACATTCTTTCATAAATACTGGGTATTTTATATGAAATCAGATTCGTTTATTGAAACCTCATCTTCAAATATAGGGTGTTTAAAATTCTCTTTTAATCGGAAGTATATATGTAGTTACAAATGTTAAAAATAAACGAACAAAGATTCCATCTTTTCAGCTGTTGTAGGTTGTATGGGGAAGTCAACATTGTTTTTTGTTTTGGACATTGCCCCTGGTGAAATGCACTATCTGGTATATATAGAAGTATTATTATCAGTATTATATACTTCGCGTTAAAAGGGTATTTCCGGACCACCCTGTGTAATAACTCCATAAACGGGTCACGTCAAAATATAAATAGGTCATGCATCAAGACGAAATATTCAATTTAAACAATTATTAAGGTAAACGTTTTGATGCTCGAACAGAGAGAAGACAGAACCGAAGTTTGACATTCATACTGCTTTGGAAATAAAGCTAATTGTGAAATCCCCAAGGGATGATGCTCTTTGGTTAATTTTGCGCCGGGTATTAAGTCTCCGGATCGTTGGGCAAACAAGGACGACCTGGATCCCAACGAACGGCAAGCGATCGGGTGGTCGCCCCCCAAAGAGATGGCGCGACGAGATCGTCCGCCAGGATGACGCCTGGTGGATGACAACTCGAAATCCTAGTAAGCGGAGAAAAGGAAGAGATGCCTTTGCCCTGCAGTGGGATTCAGTAGGCTAATAAAAAAAATACCCGGTATAAACTTGTTGTCATGTCAGTGTCAAAATTGATCCCCAAGACATTTGCCTTAGTGTTTCGACGAATAATTTTGCATGAGGATGGCGCAAGTCTGCCTTATTCAATGACCACTTATAATCTCAAGCTAAGACTGTTCCCGTGTCCCGGCAGGAACCTACTTCAACTGCATAATGTTCATGGTGGCCTCGTCTGTGGTGCTGACTGTAGTGGTACTAAACTACCATCACCGGACTGCCGACATACATGAGATGCCGCAATGGGTGAGTGTCACGTTGCTGAGGGAAAATCGGTCGTATTCAACCTGTGAATTAGAGACATATTCGGTTATGTGTCATATTTTCTATTCGTCTACAGTTAGTTTTTAGCAAATCTAAAATCAAATCAAAGGATAGTTTTTCCTCTTCGGAATGCATGTCTATTTTTGTTAAAATTTATATATATTATTCACATATGTCAGTGTACTTTCTTGAAAATGAAACTATGTATTTATTTTATTTATTTATTTAAGACAACCAACAAGACATACACAAAAACAATAAGTTTGTGATAGATGCACCAAGTGACATAGCAAGTGATGTCTTAATTATAGGCTGCCACTGCATGCGTAATGGCGTGTGCTACATCGCAGTTCACTTGGAGAAATTCAAAGATTCAGAAAAAAATAACGCCAAACTTCAAGGATCAAAAATGACGTCACAAATTTTCCAACAGATAAAGTCAGTGTTTCTACAATGGCTGCCGTGGATACTGCGCATGTCGCGGCCCGGGAAGAAGATCACGCGGAAGACGATCATGATGTCGAACAGGATGCGCGAGCTGGAGCTCAAGGAGCGCTCGTCCAAGTCACTGCTGGCCAACGTTCTGGACATAGACGATGACTTCCGCCACGCCCCTCCACTGCCGAACAGCACCGCTTCCACTGGAAACCTCGGGCCTGGGTAAGAACTCCTATTTGGAATTTCCTAGTATTTTGTCTTTGCCTTGGTCAAGCCCAACTTTTCAAATTATTCGTAGAACTTATGTATCTTTGGTGTTGTCTTAATACTATGGCAACGAATTCTAACGTATCAATTCAAAATTATGACTTGCTAAAATCTTACTTCTACTCCACATTAGTTGATGAGGTTTTTTGAAGCAGGTGTTCCATATTCCGTTCGGACTTCCGAAGGTCGTTCGTGCGGCCGTCAACAATGGAGGACGTGGGCGGAGGCCTGGGGGGCCACCACCGGGAGCTGCACCTCATACTGCGCGAGCTGCAGTTCATCACTGCCAGGATGAAGAAGGCTGACGAGGAAGCTGAACTTATCAGTGATTGGAAGTTCGCTGCTATGGTCGTAGATAGGTCAGTTTTGTTCTTTAACAAGGAAATAAAGATAATACTAATACCCCCATCGCGTTTTTACAATAGGACAACCAGGGGAACGACAAAACGTCACCCATACCAGGTGGACTTTCCATTTGCGCGAACCAAACGTCCACTTTCATAGTGCGAACCGCCAGGATGTGGAACGACTTGCCGGAGTCTGTGTTTCCTGCGCAGTACAGTCTGAAGGTTTTTGAGTCGCGGGTGAATAGGTACCTAAAGAACAAGTGTGCACTATCGTCGGCCACATCGCTGCATAACATCAGGCAGGATGGTGGTCAAAAGCTTGTTCATAGAGATAAAAAGAAAGATGTGAAATTCGAAATAGAGCTTCATCTGAATAAAATTTTAATCCGTGGCAACTGTGTTTTTAACAGCCACTATTGGAATTTTGATGTGAATTCCACATCGAATTTTAAATGACGTAACATTATATTTCAAGATTATTGGCTTTTGCTGCTGTAGTCTATCTCTGTTTTTTCGTCCGCTTGAACCCTTATTGAACAGAACTCCTCCATAATCCCGTTCTCTGTTGGTCGTAGGTTTTGCCTGTTCGTGTTCACACTTTTTACAATCATCGCGACGGTGGCGGTGCTGCTGTCGGCGCCGCACATCATCGTGCAGTGAAGCTGCTCTCCTGTCACCAGGCGCGCTGCTGGCCGGGACTCCGAGACGCACACCACGAGCGAGAAACAATGACAACCCGATACATTGCCGTTTTTAAACTAGTACAGCCTCTATTCCTCAGGCTGTAACGGCATTGTAAGTAGTTGAGCGTTGAATTCTCGCTCGTGAGTCTGAAATGTCGAACGCAATCCGACGAAGCAGCACTACATCGAGAGAACTAATCTTAGACTATGCTGGTTCATATAATTATAATAATTATTATATAAATAAATGTTTTTTAAATACGAAGAAACGCACATGTCTTCTATAACATTGTCGCGAGACGATAAAAAAAAACAATTCTTGAAACGTTAATAATAGCACTGTTAAGTTCTTAAATATAAAAAATGTGATGTTGACTAGTATGTTATTATAAATGTTGATGACTTTAATTTAAAAGTAAAGAATAATTACGATTTAATAAGGTAACGAATTGTGAATGTTCTGCGATCGTGAATGATTCTGGTGATGACTGGGTATGTGAATGAAGTGATGATGATGAAGATTGATGAATTCTCGAAATTTGTCCCGAAAGTAAACACAAAGAGGTCCACAGAGCGACGATACAATTATTATTATTATTATTAATAAACATAATGTGTATTATATAAATTCAAATCGAGACCATTGATGTGGGACTAAATTATGTGCCCCAATTAACCGTATTTAGACAAATCGTGTGTAATCGAACAACCATAGTCGCATTTAACAGTTTGTATGTAGTTAGTGGGAGCTAAAGTAGAGAATCGCCGCTGAAATTTAGTATCACAATTTTATACAGTAAAGCGTAATATTAAAAAAAAAATCCGCCGGATATATACGAAAATATGTAGATGAATCGATGCGCTCAACGCTGGGGTAAGAATGAATTGGAATTGAGGAGTGAGGAATTGATTGAACTACCTTCAGTTTTTACACAAAAAAAAATGCGATTACTTTACTCACATTGCTAATATAAGCCAATGATTAGATAATTAAGGCGTGCGTTATGTATCTGAGGTGTTTCTTTACGAAAGTAACGGGTGAACGTTTAAAATACATTAAAATTATACTATTACAGAATATCTTGTAGTTATAATGGTGTATATCACCGATGAAATGAGAATCCCATGATCGCTTTACCCTTATAGAGAATGTTTCACTTCTGTCCATGGTGTAAATGAAAACAACCTTATATTGTAATCACATTATGTAAGAATGTATGTACGTAATACCAAGCGGCCTGGAGTACAATTCTCGTACCCATGTAAGTTTGATTCACTTGGTTTATCGCTCTCTCTGTCATCTAGCACCGCCGAGAGCGGGAGAGCTATACGCATCTGGCGAACTTCACAGGGGCCGGGAATAGCACTGCAGAAATTGTCCTGATGAAATCGCGGAGCCGTTATTGGTGAAATTTTAATTAAATCTGTATGTGTGTGTGCGTGAATTCGACGAATTTGTCTGTGTCATTATTACATTGCATAACCTTGTCTAGTGAACTGTATATTAGCGTTTCCATCTCTTTCGAACGTTAAACGAGAGACAGAGACGATGCTCGAAAGTGTTTTTGTTTTTTGTAATTAAACTTTTGATTACGTAGTTTAGGGACGCTGAAGTTCGACTGATTGCATTTCGTCGATTACTGAATTCATTTCATTGAATGTAATTAGTATTATGGATTAGGCGTTCGTCGACACTCGACACTACAGTTCGTAATATTTCTTAGTAATTATTATAGTAATTACTTATCGAATCACTTCAATCGCGTCATTCCAGTGAGCCTCACTGAGCCCTCACCCGAGCGTAATTATCGCTGTGGCGAGCGTGCATTGCGTCTTTGGCATGATTCAATGAGTACTTATAGCATTCGTGTGCGGCGTTGTATTTCAATATATTATATCTTCTATGTCCGTTCCTCAATTTCGATCTTATAGATGTCGTCATAGACTAGTGGGTGTCGTGTATCCTAATACAATTAGGTTGTAACATTTTTATAATAAGCATCGCTATCGATTAGTGACATTTTCATAGTATAACAATTGTAAACATTAGTGGACCTTTTGAACTCAATTTCGTGAAGGTACTGACATAGTTGCTCGTTTGTGGTTGTTCGTGGTGTGTTTAAAATGTTTAAATGATGACGTAGCAACAAGGGTGTGGGATGGAATGCTGTGTTTGTTCGGCCATGTCGTCCCTTAACTAACAACACCGCACAAATCGAAAATTGGCGGTTTTTACATTTTAACGCCATTGGATGAAGCTGCGCATTGCGCGACGAACCATTGGGCTCATGAAATAGATTTCAACCAATCAGAAGCCGTAATTAAGCTCAAGTCAGTCAGCAACAATTTTTTTCGTCTCCTGTAAAGTTGGTAAAAATGACTTAAGCGGTGTTGTAAGCTAAGGGACGATATTGGAATAATGGATGAAAGGAGATTTACGAAAAGTTTGAATGTAAGTGGACGTGTCGGTAAAGGTTTAACCGTTTATCAACCAAATCGGTAATATCTTAAAGAAAGTGGAAGTAAAATGTACTAAAAACCTTATGTATGAAAAGGTGGATGTATGTGGACGAGATAAGAGCTGTGTGTCAGGATCGTAGCAATTGTACGTCTTATTGTCTCTGTCTACCCCCTCTGGGAGGCGTGAAGCTATGTATGCATGTATGTGTGGAGAGCGATTCCCGTAATATTATTGTCAATGAAGGATTCGATAATATGAATCGTCGAGCATTTTTTTTACGGCAATTGCTCCAAAAGTTAACTTAGCAAGTTGGTCAGTGTTTTTATGGAAAACGAGTTCTTTTTGTGGGGGAAGTGAATGACATCGGGGCGAGTGTACACTCGCCTTTATTAGGCATTGTATTAGTTACTTTATAACCTATATGGTGCTCGCCCTACGGTTCATTGTTCAATAGCTTAATGTTTTCGCTTATTAATTTCGTTGAACTAAACTATAAATTTATTCATGTGAAACAAAATTGTTATGATTCGTTGCGAATGTGCAGCGTTAAATTCTAACGTGGCATTTATTGTGTTAATCGAGAGCCATGTTCAGAACGATTAGATAACTAATCATGCGCGTTGAGGCAACAAATTTTTAAATGATCATTAATTTTAATAATAAATATATCGTTAGTGCCAAAACTAGTATTTATAAATACAGACTTAAGTTGGCTAGGATTATTATTAATTATGATAATATTAAATTTGAGATTTTATTGTAAAGATGATGAAAATAAAAATAACTAAAACGAACTAGGGAACTTTGTTAACACTGTAACGAGTAATTTAACACGCGTGCGGGGCGTTGACCTGCAGCCGCGGGACCTTCAGACAATTTAAAAAAAAAATTAAAAAATAAATAACCAAAAAACGTAAATAAATAAATTTAAAATAGGAGGTTGTGAATCGTGTACATACAGTGCCCGCGGCCGCGGAGCGAGCCCTTGTTAAAAGCACTAGTTAAAATATACAAATTAAAATTATAAAGTTGAATGAATCTACGTAAAGTGATGACATGCCTGCTTGGGACCGGGGTATATGTGAAACCAATGGATTAATAAAAGAACATGTTTGCGTGTACTAGTGTACACACGTAAGAAGTGAAACTTCTTTATGGCCTTATTTTTCGCAAAATTATCTACATTCAACTTTCCAGAAATTGATTAAATAAAGTTAAATTAGATTAAGTTTAAAACAAAAGGATTTTATTATCATAGACATGAATACAAATAATACAATTAATTCACTTTAACTTTTATGCATTGACCGATAGTTACAATCAGAAAATGAGGTTAACCTTAAATATCTTAAATTTAAAAAAAGATGGCGCGTAACGAAAAAGATTTAACGCGTAACCGAAAAATGTGACGGTGTTTTTTTTTCCAACGCCAATAAAGAAGTTTCACTTCAAAAATACTATGAATACTTACATACATCGCATCCTGTGGACGCACTCGCACTGACTTCATACGGCCAGCAATGTATTGTGTAAATTTGTGTACCGTTCGCACTGCATGACAGGACATTTTTATAGCATATTCGCATAGTTAGAATAAAAAGGACCCAATACGAAACATGCCGAATTTGTAATTTTTCGCAAAATGATCATGCAACTTTCCAGAAATTGGTTAAATAAAGTTAAATTAGCTTAAATTTAAACAAAAGGATTTTATTATCATAGACATGAATACAAATAATACAATTATTTCACTTTAACTTTTATACATTGACCGATAGTTACAATCAGAAACTGAGGTTAAGTTTTCTAGCTTTTATGTTAAGGTTCAATTTCATAAAATAACACGTTCTGTTTTGTGACAGTTTTGTTCTAACTGTGCGAATATACACGTTTTGTCGTACCAGGCACCTACTCTTTGTCACCCGACAACTAGGTTTCTCCATCTCATTCTCGCAACACTTTCTCACTCTTTCACTCTGCGGGAAAGGGATGGCAAGTGAAAGTTTCACCAAAACGGTGAGGAAGCAATAACTCGCGTCTGAAATATCTCTCGACGGAAAAAAGACATTTAATTATTGTCACATTGGTCACAGCTATTGCTTCTTTCACGTACTGAAACACGTGCTCATTATTGGTATGCGTTTAGGGCGATTCCCGTAAATTAACACGATGTTCTCAATAGACAATTATAGGAATTATTACGGGAATCGCGCTAAAAGTCACCAATGAACAGTACCTTAACTCTCAAATATTATATTTAGAAATTCAAGAGATCCTATAGCGTAAATTGTGACTACTTTGATCCACGGGCAACTTTGATCTGATGCAAAAAATGTTGGCTAATTTGATGCAGACTCCATTTTTTTATAACCGACTTCAAAAAAGAAGGAGCTTCTCAATTCGTCTGTAATTTTTTTTATGTTTGTTACCTCAGAACTTTCGCCTGGTTGAACCGATTTGGATGTTGTTTTTTATTTGGAAGCCGGTGCTTCCCGTTTGGTCTCATATAAATTTGGTTCAGTTCCGATAATGGCATCCATGAGAAAACCACGTATACATAAATATGTCAAATTTTACTGGTTGAAGTCGGTTCTTTTTTCTTTTAAGTTATTATTTGTTACACTTCTTCTTTATCTAGGTACTCTAAAAATACGGAACTAGGAATTTTTGACTTCGAACAAGTTCCGATCAAGTCCCGTGTATGAAAGTAAGTACAGTAAATGTTGAAATATTTGAGGAAACAACAAGTTGTAGGTGCAAACAATGTTCGCGACATTACACAACAAATTTCTCGTTATTTTTCTAACTCTTGTAATTTTCCGAAGCATCTATTTTCTACATCACTTAACAGATCAACAACGACGTATACAAATATTATGGAGTGAAAATATTCGCTCAAAAAAAAACACCCCAGCATTATGTGTTTCGGGAAGGAAACATGACTGATGATGAAGAAATCACTTCTTTAAAGATTTTAGAACTAATTCATTCCTCAATATTTCTATTCGTTTGCTGACGCCACATACATCAAGTGTCTTGGGATCAAGTACATTATAGAAAATTGCAATCAAGAATATATTTTACATAAACTGCATTCTTTCATAATTAATTCAAAATGTGGTGATAAGTCATTGATACAGGCACGTGAAATTAGGTAGGAGACCAATACAGAAGATTAGATTTGATTTAAACAAATTAGATTTTTTTAGAGCTAAAAATATTCTTGATCCCTGGACACTTTTGATGTGTGTATTTACGTAATTTATGTTTTGTAATATTCCTCAAACAATGGACCCTCACACGTATACTTAAACAAAACAAGAAATACTTACCAACCACAGTTGTTTATGTAACATAAAGTTCATTGTTAGACGAAGTAAGGAGACCTTAAAGTTCTCGTGGCTAAGAAATTAATACGCAATTCTATTCTTGTCGCAACCTTATTATAGACACACGATTCAAGTCTCGGCCAAACCTCTGTGGTCGATTAAACCATTAACGCCCAGAAGAATACTTACTCACTAATTGATTTTGACTTTTATTACCAAGTAATAGAGTTTAAAATAACTTGTCAGTCTCCGAGTACAGTGGTTGCTAATGGATTAAGGAAAATATGTTACATAAGCACCTAGAAGTCAGCACAAACAGTACACAGGTAACAAACAAACAAAAAAATGCTTTAATCTCAAAACAGGTATTTTGGAACATTCATGTATGTACACTATTAGTTAAAAGTATTGGAATTTCTATAGTTTAAGTAATTCACACTTTTTCATTTAAAAAAAAATATATATTACGCGCACTTTTTGATACTTCCAAAAAATTAAATAACGATTAATTAAGATCGGTCAGTGGATTGACGTGTAACGTTTAAGGCGTAATAATTTTACTTAATAAATAATAAAGCCAAGTTTTCGACAAAACACTTAATCATCGTGGAGTCGTTGGTCACGTTTTCTTTTCACGGTTTCTCGGCTTTCCATAGGACGGCCTTCGTAGCACCGTTTTACTGCTCACTTCGATTTAACACTTGCTGTCTCAGTCCATACCGATTTAGTAATACGCGATATAAAGTCCAGTGTGACGTCACCGAATAAGCTTTCAGAATACACTCGAGAACGTGTGGTTTTGAACTTCTATCCTTTTCTGATTACTTAATAACCGAGTGAGATAGAACTACAAAGTCACTGGCTGTTGAGTATTTTCTAAAAGTAAATGAAGTGAAGCTAGTACTTCTTTGGTTTTTTCTAAACGTCAGAGAAAAAATATAACCTTTATATATAATACCGCGTAATACTAAATCGGTAATAAACTTCAATTATAAATGTTACTAACGTTCTTTGACCCTTCGAAATTCAATATTTATTCACACATAGAGTCACGAAACACGACCAAGTCTATTAATACTGCTTCCCTGTTGGATACACTTCGAGCAAGGCTGCGTTGATGATTGGCTCGTTGCCATTGGCCACCGAATTTCTGCTTTGCTATTGGTCACATTATCGACAAATGGACACCTTGCGACAAGTTATCGAACATAATATACTCACATATTCACGTTCATTTTCATTGCATCTAAAATAAAGCTATGAACCTCTCAGACAGCACCATCCTAGACAGATTAATTATTATAAAAATTAAATTTAATATTAAAACGACTGCAGCAAGTTATAATCGACCGTATATAATGTAAGTTTTTAAGAAGCCCCTATGGAGGTTTTTTATAATAGAAAGAACAAAATAAATAATTACAAAGGTAAATTTGTAAAAATATAAAAAAAAATCAACGGGTAAAATTATTCGTTAAAATTGATTATCATAAGTAGTATTCGATTTGTATAAAATTAAATTTAAATAAAGCAATCTGATTTATACTAATGGCGTTGTTTCATTGCTTATTCTGTTCACAATATTTTATTAGGCAGGTATTCCAGAACCAGAGTATCTACCATTCCTTTACAAGGTATAAAAACATATCTATATATATATATAAAAGAAAGTCGTGTTAGTTACT
>SJJU01007721.1:0-15831 GCA_012932125.1 Conopomorpha cramerella
ACACAATACTGTGGCACAAGGCATACTACAGGGTTGATGATTACCTACATGATGATAATGCATGGAGAAACATGTCAGCTCGTATTGATGTTAAACATAATTATTAAGATATCTAAGGCGAAACATTCCACATTACTAATGCTGGTAATGAGCTGGGTGGTTGCTTGCATGAGGGGTTAAGTTATATAACCCACAGGGTGGTAACCGCCGTCAGCGATGGAGGTCGCTGGGGCAGACACGCCACTGTCTGCCCCGAGCCGGAGTCCGAGTGCCGGACAGATCGCTTGGGCGGGTCCTGACGCAATTCCTTCGGGTACACCCGGGATCCGCCCTGTTCGCGACACGGAGGTCATCGTGGGGGTAAAAAAAAAAATATAACCCACAGGGGCACCCTTTTATTTTATCAAGCTTTGTATTATGCTACTGTATATCTGTATTTTATAGCACACTCATAACGATGAAATAAAGAAATGTTGACTTTGTCTTTGACTTTTGGTGAATACAATACATGTGTCACCACCCCAGTCCAACTTTTTCCATCGTGGAGGTCGTAACAGGCGATCGAGGGAACTCTCCATAGGGCGGACAGCAGCGCTCTCTGTGGGTTACACGACAACACCACTGCGATCGGCTACCCGCTAGCCAAGCGTGGTGATTATTGGAATTTCCTCCTAAATTATCATTGAAATCACTGGGGGAGGCCCTCTCCCAGCAGTAGACGTCTTGCAGCTGATGAGGACACTACTCAATAGTTTATGTTTTTCCAGGGTGGTTTCCATTTGATAGAAAAATGCGTTATTGTACAATAGTAGTTTCTTTGTCCTTTTCCTTCTCTAGGAAATATCCTCCTTCTATAGAAGAAAATGGTAATTTCCTGTATGCCATGATTTTACTCTGACAGGCAAAAGGGGTATTACAGTTCATCATCATCATCATTTTCCTGCCCTTATCCCAAACTATGTGTGGTCGGGCTGTCGTTCGACATCTCTGCAGTTGCACCTTTCACGCACATGTCATTTTTCACACAGTCCATCCATGCCATCTTTGGTCGCCCTCTTCTCTTTCAGTATTACAGTTATTTTTATTATCTTAATATATAAAAGGAAAAGCTGACTGACTGACTGACATATCAAACGCACAGCCCAAACGGCGAAACGTAGACACTTGAAATTTGGTACGGAAGTAGCTTACGTAACATAGGGGTGCAGTAAGAAAGGCATTCCTGAAACGGGAACGGGAATAAACAGGAAAATTATTTAGTAAGAAAAATCTAAACGATTCAAGTTAGACGCTTCAAATGTGGGATGCAGGTACTACTAAACTAAGCGAATGAAATCGCGGAGCGTCTATTAGTATTATATGAAGGTTATTTGAAAGTAGTCTTAAGTTTAATTACTTTGTGGGGTCCAAGACAGAAGAGTAAACCATCCCGGGATCTATAAAGGTACAGTCATTACTTGTCACAGTCACTTGAGCTCTTTCCGCTGATTGACTTCCTCGAGTTTCACCAGCGGTTTCGATATAACTGTATCTGTGGAACTTGGTGGTCCTTGAACGCGTGAAAATTTAATAATATCAGGGATAATCCCCCCACCACCCAAGCCCTACCTGCCTCTCGGCGTACGGGCCATTCTCTGGAGACGTGCGCATCTACTTGCTTTTGCCTCTTTCCAACGCACACGTTTTCTTGACTCCATACAAATTATCTTTATCCGTCCCTGTTTTGTTGCCAACTCTCCCCCTTCTGGGGGCATGACGACCACATTACGGAGACTTCGCGTCGTGGTCCTCGTCGCGTCTTCAGTCGTTAACAGGCTTCATATGTTCTTCGAGCTGTATGCCAGCGATTAGAAAACTCACACAAGCGTTCAAAGTTGATGAATTGGGTAACTTATGGTCAGACCATTGGATATTTCATAATAATGTGATATGTACCCAAACTTATCTGTCTGCGTCCAATTAGGATGGCCATCGAACATTGGTTATGGAAATAAGAATCTGATATTTAAAATCCAAAGATAGTTAAAACACCCACTCAACAAACACACTCGCTTATGCTCAAGGCGGGAATCGAACCCGTCATCGTCTTTACAGAGACAGGTGTCCTGACCAGTAATTTATTCCGGTGGTTTACTAAAAACTGGAGTTTGGATAGATTTTAAATGAAAGTATTTTATAAATTATGATTTCACAATTGTCCTAAGATTTCAGCTTTCAGGTTGTTCGGATTTTATGACATTTGAAAAGTTTGAAATTCGCTTGACCGTGGCCCACATTGCTGAAAATTACAGAAATTTGCTAAAACAAAAGGTTAGATTCTTAGAAACTTACTGAATTAAGTCGGTACCTACGTTGTTTTTCGTTTGTTCTCGTCCGACTCTAGTTTCTTTTACCTATTTAACTTCAAAATGCGATAACACGAGAGGTCAAACGAGCAGTTCTTGTAAAGAAGTGGGTAATTTGAATACTCATTAAATAAAACTTAATAACCCAGTTTTTTACTTGGTATTTTTTCTTCTTTCAATATCGTTTGCGCCTTAAATACAACGAATAGCAAATCAGCTTGTGTTAAATTTGATAATTTATATTTTCAGGCGTCAATGTGCATTATGTTATTTCGCATAGTTAGAACAAATAGGACCCAATACGA
Source organism: Conopomorpha cramerella (assembly GCA_012932125.1). Classification (NCBI taxonomy): domain Eukaryota; kingdom Metazoa; phylum Arthropoda; class Insecta; order Lepidoptera; family Gracillariidae; genus Conopomorpha; species Conopomorpha cramerella. The sequence continues at coordinate 2,651 of SJJU01007721.1, forward strand.
AACTTGCCGATTTTGTAATTTAAGTTTTGTATCTTTTTAGTTGTCCGGCAGTGGACAAGTATGGTCTGATGATGATGATGATGATCTTTTTAGTTAAGGTTCAATTTCATAAAATTACACATTTGTTTTTACTTTTACTTTTATCTTATTTGTGCGATTTGTTGCATGATGAGAGAAAAGTATTTGATTTTACAAGCAACGTTTTGTTTTCGTAATTGACCACGAACAACATGTATTGGATACGTGCCCCGCAGTGGATATCATGTCGCGATGATAACGTAAAGCGGAATACTTACATACGTCACGCCTTTTATTCCCAAAGCGGGGTAGGCAGAGGCACTTGCTAAAGCAAATGCTCGCTGTTCACCAAGCGTATTTAACCAAACGTGACAGAGGGCGAGCCCATCGCCGTTACAGAGTTCACACTCCTTGTGGTGTGCGGTTTTTATCACGATATTATCCTTCTCCGTACGAGCGTTGCGTTGCGTACATAGTCTCTGAAAAAGAGTCTCATTGGTACACGTCCAGTAGCCGGACTCGAACCCGGGACCTCCCGTTTACAAGTCAACTATCCGCCCAACTGGACCAGAGACGCTCTAAATAATAAAATTAAAATAAATACTACCGCCTTTTAATCTCTAAGCGTGGTAAATCGACGATAATCGCTCTACAGGTCTAATTACTAAATACACACAAATAGGTCCCTCTACTTACACTACGCTTTTAAGTAGTAGGTACATCATACATTTATACACACTCACACATACTCACACACACACACACACATGCATGCATACATCTATATACACCCACACTCTCACCACTACTTAATATTCGTTTATAAGTGATGTTATTACTTACCTTTTTACTATAAAAGTCTACAATGCTTGTACAATGCATATATGTAACACCTTTTATACCTACCATTGTGGAACGCATGGAACGTTGAGTATAATTTCGTAAAGGAAATAGGTACTTAAGTAATTATCCACTTACCCATCTCTTCGCTGACGATCAACTTGGAGGCCATGGATCTAAGCGATGTGAATGTCGTAGCGTTTAGAATCTCTATCAGTGGTACTGAAAAAAAGATTTGAAATTAGTGAAATATGCATTACTTTTAGGCCACTTTGAAACGGTAGTCTTTCTAAATGGAATTCTCTTTGACGTTTTTCTGACAGATTTTCTGGCGGAGAACTGTCATTACTGTCATACTTTCCAAGCAAAGTTTGACAGTAATGACAGACAGACCGGCGAACAAAAGTTAGATATAACTTTTTTTTGTTACAATATATGTTTGTGGGATAAGAAACGATACTTTTATACAAGTTGAAATCGCTATAATTTTCCGAGTTAAAATACAGCTGGTCCGAATCATGACCTCAACTCGGGTATGAATGAATGAATGAATATACTCTTTATTGCACACTGTACATTACAAATATAAAAAAAAAATACAATGGAAAAATTGCAAAAGGCGACCTTATCGCTCATAGCGATTTCTTCCAGGTAACCTAATTTAAAGATTACAGGAGCAGGGTGAGAGGATTTAAAGAGTATATGGTCAATAACCGTACATACCCATGAACATATTGAAGTCAGTCTCGACGAAACCCAGCGCGAGGGAGCCGATGAGCTTGCTGCACACTGATATCAGACACAGCACGGAGTCGTGGAAACCCCAGCGCTTACTGAATAGGCTGATGCTGAACAGAGCACCTGATGGAAACAAAGATCAAGTATCTAATGACTGTCATGTTGTTATGTTCCTATGGCACCCCAGAGGTGCAGAGGACCTTGACAAGATCACGCCACGCCTTCCTGTCCTCAGCAACGCTCTTGGCCTCGCTCCAGCTCACTCCTGCGGCACGCAGTTCACTCTCGACGGTTCGGCGCCATGACTGAACGGGACGGCCTCTGGCTCTCTTGCCGTTTGGAGGTCGCCACTCGAAAGCGATACTGGCATTATTTGATGCTCTTCTTCTGTGAATGACTGCGTCTATAGTCTAGTTTGTGGAATACTTGACATGCAATGGGATGGTCGCGGGATCGAGTCCGGCTACTGGACGTGTACCAACGCAACGCTTGTACAGCGAAAGACAACATCGTAATGAAATCCGTAAAAGTATGTGAACTCAATAACGGCGATGGGCTCACCCCCTGTCACGTTGTGTTAGATACCGTGAAATATGCTTGATGAACCGTGGGCAAATGCTTAGCAGGTACCTCTTTTTTATTGAAAGGCGTAAAGTGCGCTAGGAAAATCAGGAATGTAATAGTGTACATACATACATACACTTCACGCCTGTCTCCCAGAGGGGTAGGCAGAGACTACAGATCTCCATTTGTCACGATCCTGACATACCCCTTTCGCTTCATCTACATTCATACATCTTTTCATACATGACCTCCGGTTTCGAGTACTTTTCACGCCACCTTCGGTCAGACATCACCAATCTGGTCTTTATATGTCCTTCTGGGGCGACCTCTACTCACCCGGCCCATTACATCACCCCTATAAATCTCTTTCGTCAATCGACTTTCATCCATTCTCTCCATATGCCCAAACCACCGAAGCATGCCCTTTTCAATCTTGGTCACTACGTCTTCCTTCAAACAGCAACTTTCCCTTATCACACTATTCCTTATCCTGTCATTCAATGTCACGCCTTTCATGCTCCGCAATGACCGCATTTCTACGGCATTGACTTTACTTTTATGCTTCTTCTGCCATACCCAACTTTCACTCCCGTACATTGACATTTTGTATGGGGATTAATTTTCTTTTCCTCACATTGTCGCCATAGTAAATGTTGATCATATTGACGAGCCCAACAACGTTTCTAAGACCATTGATCGGGGTCCTTTTACACTTTGTATATCGACTATCTAATAACGCTTGTTCATAGTGATAAAAAAATACCCTACCCGCAATTATCAAATCAAATAGTTCATTTCTTCATCGTCATAAGTGCTATTACATACAGATATACAACAGTATAACACAAAATTTGATGAAAGTCATGTCCTTCTTCTGTTTTTATATTTCATAATCAATCAACATCCACTTTCATCAGACGATTTGAATCTATTATTGCTGCGGCCAACCTTTCCTACACGAATAAAAATAAAACCAATAAAATAAGCTTTCAAACATTCCGAGCAGCTTTCAACGGAGCGGGCGGTGCCTTAAAACGATTTGCGCGGTAAGTACAACACAAAAGCCCCTATCGCCCTTCGCATAAAGTACAAAATTGCTTACAATCCCATAAAGTAATGTAACTTTGTAGACATTTCAGATCGTAAGAATATCTTAAAGTAGTAGGCATGAGCCCACAAATTTATGGTTTATCTATGGTAAAAGGCACTTAAAGCTCGACTGCATTTCTGGGACATAGACAAAGTGTATTATATGAATGTTATTTTATTTATCTAATATATAAAATTCTCGTGTCACAGTTTTCGTTGCCATACTCCTCCGAAACGGCTTTACCGATTTTTACCAAACTTTATATGCGCATTCCGTAGGTCTGAGAATCGGCTATCTATTTTTTATGCATCTACCAGTTGTATTTCTCCCAATACACGGGGTACAAAGGCTTAGGTTATTTTATTATGGCAAAACAAATGTTTGCCGGGACAGCTAGTTATCGTATAATATGCCATAAAGCTTGCGAAATTTAAATAAAATATAGCTATCAACATTGGTTTGGAAGATATTTTCAGATGACAGCATTTTTAATTTTTGAAGTTTTCTACAAGGTTTCAGATACTCTATTATGGTTATGAGAATGGTGTTGTATCTCTTTCGCTTTATCAATTGTATTAAAGACAAAAGATAACTACATTACGATGTCCATGGCCATAAAAGAGGAATTAACCCCAAGACAGTTGATGTTAGTATTTGAACATACATTATCTAAGATTACTGACACACATTATATACTATTACTTTTCAAGCTATTCTCGTAAAAGTATTGTTGTTATAGTATTCTCGTATTAGCATATATTTATTTCCGTTAAGAGACACATATAAAAAGATAGGGAACGGATGTTATATGATTACTAGGTATACTTGCTTTGTTGTGTAGTTATTATTTATTATCTTTCCGCCCGCGGCTTCGCCCGCGTGGACTTCGGTTATATTGCGGTATAAAGGAACATTTTTGTTTTCCCTCGGGAATATCAATTTTTTGCGGGATAAAAAGTACCCAATTATTTAAACCGGACTTCTAACTATACGTATGCAAAAGCAAAGCAATCAGTTCAGTAGTTACGGCGGAACAAACAAACAAACTCACTTTCCCATTTATAATATTAGTAAGATGTACAATCTACCAACTGTTTGGATGCTCAAGCTGTCCATGTTACAAGAATAAATGAATTTTCTATATTAACCTGTGTGTGTCTGTCAGGAAAATGAGATACCGACTCAGCTTGTTGCAACGCTGGTATTCCGCTGCGATGCGAGAGGAAGATCGACAAAATAATTATTATGAGTCGAAGCTGTGAAGCATTTGACAGCTTGGTGGTTAGTGACCGTAAGCCCTCAAATCATGGCACTGACTTGCGTGTGTATCAGTACCCCAAGAAATATAATCCCTAGTAACAGAACCTTTAGAGATGTCTTCTAGAAGTAGGGATTAAAAGGCACAAATTGGATGATGCTGGTGAAAAGTGGCACGCTCATCAATCAATCGTTTTTTTCGCTCGCGAATACGCTCGGAAATGTAATAAAAATAGCTATACTTTTTATAATAAGAGACGGGACTGTTAGAGACGCTGATGTTTTTATTTTTTGTTCTACTTCAGAAATAAATCTTTAGTACAAATATGACTCACTAAATGTGTTACTTAGTTTGCTAATCGGAAAACTTGAGTACGATGGGAGTCAAAAGAATCTCTAATTCTGTTTTTTTGTGTTTCTAATTTCAGAAATTTTCCAGAACGACATGGAAGGAGATCTGCAGAGGTCATCATATGTACCCCCCGCGTATGCTAGGAAGTAAGTAATTTCAAGAAAAGTTTCTTATGAAGGAAATAATTTTGAATATTCCATAGGAAACTATATTACTAATTCAAAATAAAGATTATTTACCACTTAAGACAGGACAACGTCTCTACGGGCTCCTATTAGTTAATCGCGACTAATAATTTTGATACTTTTAGCGTTTATGCCTTTCCCATTTATCACAAACTAAACATGAAAAATACTGTAAAAAGGCTTTCACCAAACGGTTAACTATTTTAGTAAAAATAGACTAATAGACAAGCAAGGGACTGTTTGCCAATTAATTAAAAACAACTTTGATAAGCACCCACCACTCTACCGGGCGGCGCCTCTTTGCCTATTCCTAGATATTCTCCAAGAAATTATTCAAAATGTACATACTTGTTTCCGGAACATGCGGGTATCGAGCACAGGTAAACGGTGCAATTATACCTACACGTTCCATGAATAGAAATAGTAATTGCGACGGCTTCAAATAGTAGATAAACCAACAGTATGGAGTCCTATTGACATGTGTGGGAAGTGAATGCATGTTACTCTGAATTTTAAATAGTGTAATGACACTGTTTGATGGCTGTAAGATATTGTAATTATGCTAAAAAGACACATTTTCATTTATTCTATTTAGTTATTTACCTATTTAAGAAATGTGTAGTCTGTAGTCTCTGCCTATCCCTCTGAGAGACAAGCGTGAAGTGTATGTATGTATAAAAAATGCATAATAGGAATTATCTGTGGGTATTTGGCAAGTGCCTCTGCCTACCTCGCTTTGGGAATAAAGGCGTGATAAGTGTGTGTGTTAATAGGAATACATAGGTTCTGGAATCACGCGTCAACGGCTGGACCAGTTTCTCGAGTTATTTTTTTTGTTGTGTTTGTTCAGGAGAAAAATTAAAAACATAAAATGGAGCGAATAAAAATACTTATCACTATAAGTATGCTGTAGAGGTTCGAAGAATTAAGTGGACCCTGAGACCTTCCTTTTACAGGGAATAACGTTCGGCAGAAGAATTCTTATCTTGCTATGTTTGTAACCAATAAAAAATGTAATTAATACTACAGTCTGTACTCAAGTGTAGTTAGAGATTATATATATACACTTCACGCCTTTAATCCCAAAGAGGGGTAGGCAGAGGCACTTGCTAAAGCAAGTACCCACGGTTCACCAAGCGTATTTAACCCAACGTGACAGGGGGTGAGCCCATCGCCGTTATAGGGTTCACACACCTTGTGGTGTGCGGGTTTCATCACGATGTTGTCCTTCACCGTACGAGCGTTGCGTTGCGTACATAGGCTCTGAAAAAGAGTCCCATTGGTACACGTCCAGTAGCCGGACTCGAACCCGGGACCTCCCGGTTACAAGTCAAGTGTCCGACCAACTGGACCACAGACGCTCTTAGTTAGAGATTTCTTTTCATATAACTGTACAATCCGACCGAGGTAAGCGCTTGCCAAGTGAACACACACGAATAATCCCGAAAAACATGACGTATGCTGCTAGATAGCGAAACGAGCCCACCGAGGCCACATTTTAAAGCCACAGCGCAACTTTGACAAAAAGCATTTCCCGCGTAGTATAGTTTTCAACTTAATTGCCAACACAATAGAGGATAAATTCACACTGAGTTATGGTTTTTATTTTATTTACGACAAAAATCGAAGCGACAATAATGATCCCGCTGCAACGGAACACCCTCGGGGAACAATTTTGTTCCGAATATCAAAATGGAAATGGGGTAAAGTGGGGTTAAATGACAACGCCAGATAAAATTGGTATAAAATCGAGTCGGGGTTAAAATTTGTCATCCGATATTTACATGCGGAGTTAATAAACGATTCAGTCTGGTTAATGATTTCACTTAAAGTCTTATTTGAATCTGTTAAATGTAATTTTAATTGTTTTTAATCACAAGGTTTAGTTTTAACGGTCTTTAATATCACTGAAAACACAAAGTCACTTACGTGACTAAAGTTGCTTAACATTAGTGTTTTTTTTTCAATCCGTAGTAGTCGCTTTAAATAAGTATTAAATATTAATTAAGTATTCAAGGTACACTAGTAACGAAGAAAGTTAAATTGGTTAGTAGGTACGTGTAATTTTCATTAAATAGCATGTACAGTAATAAATATATATATTTTTAAACACAATGCACAAGTGTTAGACCACCATCCTGCCCGATGTGGTAAAGAATGGAGCACACTTATTCATTAGATACCTATTTACCCGCGACTTGAAGACTTCCAGACTGTATTGCGGAAACACAGAAAATAGTCAAAACACAAACAAAACATAGCACTAATGTGTATAAAAAATTGTAAAGCCAACTTCCACATTTTTTGCCATGAAATTTGACTACAAACATATCGCTCTAACCCTAAACAATTCATCAAAAAGCTCGACCAACGAAAGCGTCAAGCTTTAGAACTTCACGAAAAAAAAAATATGTCCCCGATCGTAACATCCGGCATTAATTACAACTTGCCACGTAGACGTCATTTGTACTATGAATGCCATGTTAAATTGTACATTTTCACATTAATAAGAACTCTACATTTTATGTAAATTTACGGAATAGCAGTACCGAGATTCATTAAAAGTGTTTAACTTTACAAGACCGCGTCACTTCGGACAACTCTCCCACTTTGTCATTTAGGGTGAAGCGTCAGTAGATGGGACGGGCGTTGTATGAAAAACAGCAGCGTGAGTAGATATCTACTACCGATGTGACCAATATTCAGTGCGGTTACCATATTCGCAGAAATATTTCGCTTGCATTCTTAGATTCCGAGTATTTCAGCGGAATTAAATCTATTTGTCAGCGGATTCCAAAACCGTTTCACCATTTCTCAACCGAGTTCTGTGATAGGTAGATAGAGTACAAATTCTAGAGATAATATTAATTTGTAACTGTCGAGTAGTCGGCAAAGCTCTAACAGAAGAGTTATGGTTAGTTGCAACAATTCGAAGCACTTGCACTGCTGAGTTTCCTCGCTTCGTAGAAATTATAAAAGAAGAGTATCGTTGCATCCAAATTTGTAATATATTTATTTACATTTGCTGTCATGTACTTAAAAAAAGGTAGAGCATTATTGCATTGTTTATAACTATGTAACTACACACATCAAAAATGTCTAGGGATCAAGTATATTTTAGAAGGTTGCACTCAAGAATATATTTTACAAATACTGAATTCATTCATAATTTATTCAAAATGTGATGATAAGTCATTTATACAGGCATGAAGAATTAGGTAGGAGACCAATCCAGAAGATTAGTTTTGATTTAAATAAATTAGATTTTTTTAGAGCTAAAATGTTCTTGATCCCTAGACAGTTTTGATGTGTGTATTACGTAGATAGATCCAATGTGATCAGTAGATCTAGTTCAGTACAAAATAATATTTGAATTATGTACCACCGACCAATAGAACCGACCGTTAGAGCCGACCATCTTGTGTCGCTAAAATATCAACAAAGCATGTCATACTGTGTCAAGAAAAAAATAACGTAAATTAGACATTTACGGTCTTACTAATAATGGCGGAATTGCTATTTCGAAGATACACAAAGCTCAACTTAACTTGTCAGTAGTATGTCAAATACGGAATAACCAGTTCAAGTAGACCTGTAATAACCGCTGTATAAGTGACAACGCGTTTATTGGTAAGTTAGTCTAATTATATTCATACGAATTTCAACCTTAGGTTGGTCCACCAGATTTTAGCTTAAACCTGCTAAGTTCGAATCGTCCATCCCTTACGTACTAATTAGTTGACTTTTAACCACAGCTTCCCCCAAAATTACAGCAACGTAAATTAACAGCTTTTTACAAACGTCCTCCATATTTCATTTACTCAAATTATAGTTCACTTCAGTGTTAAAATATCCAGTCATTTCCGATGACATGGTTATACGTTAAAAAAGGAGCCAATCAAAATGTCACACGATACGTTCGATATGTTAGCGCGCGTACTCCGGCCTTTAGCACTATTCTCGTCGATAAGCACGTGCGAAATAAAACTAGCTGTCCCGCTCTTAACTATGCGGGACGACAGAGAGAGAGATAATTATATACTTCGACAGCGCACTGAGTTTACGTTTTTGGTAACTGGAGATGATATTTCCGACCGAGAGGGTTAATCATACCCGCACCTCCCCTGTTATTGGGTGACATGACGTATGGCGGGCACAAATCACGTGCGTGTTTTTACAAATATGAGACATTTATCTTGCTCGGTTGTGTGACGTAATAAAGTCGTCATGTTATTATGGACATGTTTTGCGGCTTTATGGGCTTGAAGGCCTCGTAGATGGGTTGTTGCAATGTAATGTACTCGCATGATAATTAATTACAATTTAGCTTTGTATTCGTTTACTTACTATTTTTTCTGTTTAACATAGCGAGGTAAGTCCACTACATGTGACATTGGGTCATCCACAGTGAGATGTCAGTAGTTATCACTCACTTATAAGCTAGTAGTAAGTTCGTTTAGTCCATTTGAACCTTTCTTTTCAGACATAAACTTACATTTGAGAGGTCCGGATCAGCCTTCCAGTTATCAAACTTAAATGTAAATCGTTGAAAAAAAAACGATTTTAGTTCATACATACACTTCACACCTATCTCGCAGAGGTGTGGGCAGAGACTACAGATCTCCGTTTGTCACGGTCCTACTCCTTTTGCTTCCTCTACATTCCTACATATTGTTTATGCATGACTTCGGGTTTCGACTTACTTTTCACGCCACCTTCAAATTAATCGAAAAACACCTTTTAAAGTTGATTACCTACATCAAATTATAACCGGTAAGTACGTAAACAGCTATAAATTGTATGGGTGAAATCTCAAACCGAGCATACCGTTCCTTCGAAATTCCGTGATTATTTTGGTAGTAACTACACAAGACGAAAGAGTGCGTAGATGCTTTTCATACCGTGATCCGGTAACCTGTAGCATATCTGAGGGACAGCACGCGCGTCAGCTCCAACTCACTCCATGTACTGGCTGATAGGTTTGACAGCCCCATGCTTGGGCACTGGAGACGATTACATGAACCCTGTTTTAGCGTAGTGTACTAACTATAGTTAATAAGTGCCACTAATATACTGCGTGTAAAAAGACCCCAAACAATGGTTTTAGAGAAACTTTGTTGGGCTCTTCAATATGAACGCCTTTTACTATGGCGACAATGTGGGGAAATGATAAAAAAATTTAATCCCCGTACAAAATGTCCCGAGGCAAAAATTTGTCTATTTTGTATGGAGATGAAAAATACTTTTGCATTTCCCCACATTTTCGCCATAGTTAAAGTTGTTCATATTGAGGAGCCCAACAACGTTTCTAAGACCATTGATCTGGGTCGTTTTACACTCCGTATGGGGCGTACGTCTATGAAACTCTTGTTTTAAATAAATATTTGTTACTTGTTTAATTATTAATAGCACTATTTAGTTCTAGTATAGAATAGAATTCACAACAATTCTAAACACCGACATTCCTCACTAATCGGCACTAATTGCGTCTGTTCCAATAATACCCGACTCCCCCTACTCAACGAACCCTTTGGTGCAAAACAATTAAGTGAACAGATATCAGAATTATTGCGTACTTAGTGTCCGTTCGACTGTGTGCCGCATCTTACGTTAGTTTACCCTATTACACGTCTACAAGAGAAACCGTACTTTTAGTATGAAAGTTTCGTCATATCTCAGGTCAGATTACAATGGTTAGAAGTAGGTAGATCCGTCAAATATCGCAGGGTGGAAGGGACTGGTAATCTAGTTAGAAACGCACGGATACGTACGTCTCAACAAGTGGCCAGTTAACATCGCACGAGTGGAGGAAAACGGTGCGGATTCTGTGACAGATTTTTATTGATGCCCAATATTGGAAATGTTTGTACAGACAAGTGATCGGGGCACTTCAGTCTTTTTTATAATGGCTGCGTTATCCATATTTTTATATATAGACTTTTTTTTACGTAGCATGTATGTATGTATGTTTTACGTAGCCTGAATTGTTTCCCATTACTGGGCAAAGGCCTCCCCCCAAGTCTTCCACTCCTCTATATTTTGGGCCACCTCCTGCCACTCCGGTAGGTATCGATCCAGGTCGTATATAGACTTATAATTTTTTTTTTATTCAAATCACTCCAACCGTTTAGAAGTTAGTCTACATACACGTACCTACATAATTACATACCTACTTAAGATAAACATGAAATTATTAACACAAACACTAGTGTAAAATTATGACATTCTACGTATTAATGTCATAAAAACATGAATTCTGTTATTATGCAGGCAACGCCAGTGTTTACGTTTAGTACTACCATATTTAAAAAAAAAATGCTAAGCTACCTAGGACGAAGTGTCACCACCTCACCCTACCCTCAATTCCGAAAAGCGTCAAAAAAAAAGTTTTGTCACCCCATTACTGCAATACCCCGATAAGCCCGCCCTAATGTTTAAATAGTATTCAACGTACTATTTTATCTTGGTCTTTAACATACACTTATTACATACATTTTAGGGTTCATGTTACAATGGTACTTTTGTTTGCACACGCGCATGTCACTACTTTTAGCACTTATTTCTGACGCATAATCAAAAGAATGAAAGTCCCCTATCTAGTATTAAATGTAATCAGCCAGTAAATTACATTGGGATTTGAGGTTAAATCTCGTGCGTTTTGATTGAGGTGTTGCATTTAAATGACAGTTGTTCTACATAATAATTTAGATGAGATAGGTTAGGCAGACATTAGACGCTCATGCAAGCGTCATTCAATTCCATCAGTCATGATTTATGGAATGACTACTAATACTAATTCGAAAATCATTCACTATATTAGACAATGGGAAATCCGTCAATCACAATCATGACTGTGGTAAAACTGAGATCAAAACGTATCGTCTAATGTCTGCCTTATAATCTACACTACATAGGTAACTGCCCTCCTAGCAACGTGTTCAAAGAAAGAAACGAAAAGACATATGTACCTCGCTTTGTGATTGGTTGAAACAAGCTAAGTCGCACGATGTGTGACATAGCAGCCAATCACAGCGCGTATTTGTTCTATGTCTTGTCTTTCTTGTCGCGCGTGCTAGTTCTATTGGCGTATTAGGTAAATAAACTACACACATCAAAAGTGTCTAGGGATCAAGAACATATTAAGCTCTAAAAAAATCCAATTTATTTAAATCAAATCTAATCTTCTGGATTACTTTCTCCTACCTAATTCCCCATGACTGTATCAATAACTTATCACCACATTTTGAATAAATTATGAATGAATTCAGTTGTAGACACTTTTGATGTGTGTAGGTACCTACAATTTAAATTTTAAAAAACTATCGGAAGTAATTTTCTCGAGTTTTAAGGGTTTATTACTTATTCCTTTACAAGGCCTTCTAACAATAGTAAAGGAAATGCAACGATATCCAAAGATTTAATCTAAATCACTGTGGATTATACACTTATTTTTTTACATTAAGAACTAGCTGTCCCAGCAAAACGTATTGGGAGAAATGCAACTGATTACTTTGACTAACGAACGATTGACTAGATTTATAAAAAATAGATAGTAGCCGATTCTCAGACCTACTGAATACGCATTTGATAAAAATCGGTAAAGACGTTTCGGAGGAGTACGGTAACTAACATTGTAACAAGAAAATTGTATATATTAGATAACATTTTTTACAATAAAATACCGTATTGAAAAGTCAGTAATACTTTGGGGTGGTATAAAAATCCAAAATCAGTTTTACAATACGTATGTAGGTAAAGCTACCTAATAATTAATGAAGAATTTAGAGCCCATTAAAGCAAATAGAATGCTTTTGATTCCTCCTTAATGGACTGTAATGAAATGCAAGAATTTCGGAATCCATTAGCGACTTAAAACATGACATTCCAAATTTGAACTGTACTAAAATAAAAACCAACATTGAATAACTGCAGCTTTTACATTAGTTGCAAATAGCTGACCCGGCAAACGTTGTTTTGCCAATATAATTTACTAGCTTTCCGCCCGCAGCTTCGCCCGCGAGGACTTCGGTTATATTGCGGTATAAAGGAATATTTTTATTTTCCCTCGGGAACATATTTTTTTCCGGCATAAAAAGTACCCTATTATTTAAACAGGACTTCTAACTATACGTCTGCA
>SJJU01007722.1:0-14200 GCA_012932125.1 Conopomorpha cramerella
AAGAATCCCATTGGTACACGTCCAGTAGCCGGAATCGAACCCGCGACCTCACGGTTACAAGTCAAGTATCCGACCAACTGGACCACAGGCGCTTGTTCATTATAATATATTAAAAGAAACCGCATTAAAATCCGTTGCGGAGTTTTAAAAATATAACAAACACATAGGCGATAGATACGACAAAAACGAATATCGATAGAGACAGCGGGAAGTTTGTTTTATACTGTCTAATGATAAGGTGTCTACTTAAAAGTAGGTATATCAGTCTCTGGCACCCATATTAAAGGTTGTCCTCTAGCTTAGGGTCAAGTAACCACATGTTAAAAATATCCCGGCATCCTAATTTATTTATAGAACATTATCAAAAGTTCATTTTCAGTTCAGAGTGTACCTTAACGTTGGTAGTTGTTTGTGGGTCAGTAACTGTCAATTTCTTTAGTGTTTCTCTATAATTGAGGGGGTTGATTACGAGGCGACGAACGGTCCCGGCGTGCGGTCGTTACTGGCAGGATGTCGAAGGCTACCGTAATAGGTGTCATTATGTACGGTGGGCGTATGACTAGCAGTGGGCAAAGCCGCGGCGGCTGAGCTTTTAAGTTTCGAAGCTTATGAGAATGTCTAACTATAAAGTTTTTAATTTAAACTCGTAAAAGCGCTTTTTATGAAGAGGTGCAATGAATTGTTATGTTTTTTTTTGGCTGGATTTATTTTTATATTACCTACAAGAAAATTTGTTATCTTATTTTTTTGTTATTGATATCTAACTAGCTGACCCGGCAAATGTTGTTTTGCCAAAGTATATTATTAACAGTATTTATCTTAAGTGCATGTATTATACATAGACACCTTCCTCAAGAATCAACATCAAAATGCGTTGCGTAATTTTCGGACAAACAGCAGGAGGCGAATAAGTTTTATCTATGTGTCTTTAAAATATCTAAAATCTTTTTCATTTTTAAAACTTTAACCCTGGCAACACTACTTCTTGACACTGTTAGTCGAGAGCCGAGAAGAACTGACAAGAATCTTCTTGCCGATCTTTTCAATGGAGAATCATCGAGGGGTAGTTCCAAAATCTACCACTGGTTGGCATTAGAACAACCATTGGGTGTTTATTTGTTTTAAAGACCTTGCTCTAGGCTATTGTGCTACTACGACTAATAGAAGTAAATTAAAAAGTTCTTTAACTGTTCTATGAAAACGAGTGAGCCAACTTGGATTTTCAATAAAATATTTATTGCCAATATAACTTTGCGAAAATAAGTAAGTAAAAACATATTTGACTGAATAATCAAAAGACAGAAGTTTATCTAGCCATTTAATGTGAAACACTCGGGCGATATTAGCGACATCTCACATCAATAAAATAAACTATTTTAAGCTGTCAGATGGTTGTCAAATAATTTTCAAAATAATTGTCCATTGTGTAAAGGTTTTAAAACAAAACTATCGTTAAATATTCCCATCCTCTATTATTCTCGACTATTGAATTTGAGCATAAATTTGCAAAACGAAGTATCTAACTGAATATACATTTCAGAAACAATTTGGCTGTCATAATAATTGAATATAGCTGGCATATTGTGAAATTATCATCTAGATAGAAGCTGTCGGGTCATTTGCATATACCCGGTGGGGAAGCGTCGGCTAGTTGAATGAGGAAGTAAACAATAGTCATACTTACATATATTAACTGTACCTTCGTCACGCGATGCCATTCTTATGATGAGGGCTATGAAGGTTTCTTGGACTATGATTGGTGTAGGTATGTACCGTTCGTTTCTAAAAGATTGAAAGGGATGGTGATAGTTGTATTGATGTGTCGGCGTCATCTAAGAACCAAATTCTGACAGCTCGATTGACATGACAGACACGATTCGATTTATTTTAGAATCGATTTATAAAAGCGATGTTTTTACAATCAATTTTAGTCTTCCTAAGCGTTTTATGAGCAACAATAAATGCGTTCAAGATTTCGACAAGATGAAACATTTTACAGCATACTTCAGTTTAGCAACCTGCTAAGATGACCTGACAAATGAGACAAAACTGCAATATTAACAATCTTCTTCTTTACGAAGTTAATCAATAAAAACCCTAGTATAACGATAAAACAATAATATAAGCACAAAAATCTAATCTAATTTGTTTATTCGTTGTCCATCAAATTTTATTCAGTCGCGTAACGCAGTCACCCCACGAAATCACAAAACTTCACACTTGCGCAAGTAAATATGAATTATACGTTAATAAAGTCTGACCCATTAATGGGGTAGATGATGTATCAGATACGGGGTCAACTGTCCCCCCGGGGGGTCAAGAGGCCCCGGCTCTTACGTAGAGAGGGGGGCAATTTAAACCCACCCTTACTGATGTAGTATACCGATAACTCGAAAAGACAGCTTCACGTGATACTTTGCTCCCTAATTGACTTAGATGCTATCAGATGTAGATGAACAAAGATATTTAATTATCAAAATTTGTGGGCCTTATTGTATTATTTCGTTTTGATTTATGTTGTTTAGATTATTTTATTGCGGTTTTAACTTCTTTCAGTTTTATTTTCAATAACACGCAACTGCCATGAATTTTTTAGTTAATGCGACAATTAATTTTATTTCATAAAAAAATATACGATAACGATAATACAACCATTAAATAATGTCTATAATCATTTTGGGGGTGGAAGTGGGGTGGAATTATGAAACACGGCATTAGAATATTACAGCCACGCACTTCTCGGCTCATCACTGCAGCGTTATAACGGAGACTGGAGTCGTACCTGCGAACGCCGTCGTAGAGGCAACAGATACCACTAAACCATCTAAATATGATTAAGTATATTTGTACAATATGTCGCGGAGAATGATATACGTGACGATGGGTTCACAAAACGTGGAGAAATAGCTCATAAGCAGGCTTATGCATGATGATGAGAACGAGCAATGAAACTTGAAAATCCGCCAGGAATACGATAATGATGTTTATGACGCAGTGAGATTCTATTTTTAAATATAGTACCTACAACTGTAATATAAAATAACTTGGGCTCGAAACATCTTTCGCATCTTTAACCCGTTTCCGGACAGTGAACGGCAGTAAGACTGTAGCGGCATAGCAATTAAAAAAAGCATTGTGTATATTTTATTCAATCCGCCAACGTGTTAAATAACCAGCACAACAGTAAATTATTTCGCACCAAAGTACTAAGTAAGTAGTACTAAGTTCAGAAAGCGATTGAATGAAAAATATCCAAGTTTTCCTCTTCCTAATCTTTCCCAACTACACACATTACGGCTATATTTCTGTAGGAAAGTGCTTCGCAACCTTGAAGGGGGTGAACCGACATCATAACTTACTCGCAAACTATCATTCCCAGCTTTAGGGTGTGTTTCCCCTGACTGACTTTACGGAAAGCGGAAATGTCTGGCCGAGATGTAATTGATAAAATAAAGGATATGACGTTCACACTGATTCATCATCATCATCATCAGCCCATACTTGTCCACTGCTGGACATAGGCCTCTCCAATTAGCAATCTCCAATCTCTCTCACTGATTAGCTGACTTTAATCACATTGCATTGTATTTTTTACAATATATGGTTTAAAAAGAGACTGAAGTAACACGCCGATATGAGATTTTCGTTGATACAAGGTTAAATAAAAAATCTCAAAGAAGCATATTTTTTTGCAGGATAAATTGACTTTCCTTTTTCTTTGAGGTTTAAAAATTGTTATTTGACTACAACAATTTCTGTTTTTGACATGACAACGTTTAATAACTCGATACTACGGGCTGCATGCACGAAAAGGATGACGTCATTGTACTACTACTACTGCAATGTTTGACGTTGTCACTTCAGTCTACCGTCCGTAAACTGTCTTTACAGACAACCATTTTTAAAATTTTCGATTTTGTCTTAAATCGTCGCCCTCCCAGTGTCAGTGGAAACACACCCTTAGTTCGGGGACAAAGGGCCACGGCTCTATGGCACACGTGTTGCCATGTCATTCCCGAACGCTACACCATCGGCCAGGCGAACAAGACACTTATGTCCATATAAACATGAGCATAAGGTCTACATTGACCTCGGGGTCAAGATTCGAAGTCATCATGTTACGCCATAACATCAATAATATCGTGTTATTGCTATTGACAACTTTAGGGTGACTATTGCACAAAATCGTGTATTACTCACTTACTATTATGATATAAGTAGATAAAATTGCCTAAAGTGTTTTGGAAAAACGATATCGCCACTAATAAAATGCAAAAGTTTGTATGTGACTGTTAGTTAATTGTTATTCTTTAAGGAAGTTACTGGATGGACTATGATAAAACTTGTTGGAAAGATAGATTGCGCACACAATAAGGAGAGTTTTCTTCACAAAAAAACAATAAAAGAGCGAGTCCGAAAATTATTTCTTTCGTTTCCCACTATCTTTTACAGATTGTTTTTTTTTTAATCCTAATTTTTGAGATACTACTCTTTCCAATGCTGTGGGGTCGACTGGTAAATGAAATACATTAGTATTAAGTCCGCGTTTTGTACATGTATTGCAATAAAGTGTTAAATAATATAAATAGAAATATACTGGTCTCAACCATTTTTTTAATGACTCTACTACCGATGGGTGTTGTCAAGAACCTCATCAAAAAACTGTTGAAGTTCAGTGTAATGATGTCATTGAATTTCTATCTTGCTGACTGTACATTTATTTGAGCGTTGACTTGATAAGGTGTGCTTGTCAGGTGTGATCCAGTTAGGCGTCATCATCATCATCAGCCCACATTTGTCCACACGACAGAGGCCTCGTCAATTGCACGCAACTGTGATCTGTTTTCCGCTTCTCGCATCCAGATTCTGCCAGCCATCTTGCGCTTGCGGGGTGTCATAGGACAACAAAAACCAACTCAAACTATTTATAGAAGCTATAACCTATTCATCGCTAAAGTCAAGTACCCCGACCTCTAGCCCACATCGAGTCCTAAATTGATATACATTAGCAAAATGCAAACTGGCGAAAACTCTCCTGTTGTTATTTCGCCATGCAATAAAGTACCCAATTACGTACGCTTCCTTTGAATGATTGTAACACGCCAAGTCTAAGGAACAATTTGCCTGAATTCGTACGGAATTACCCTAATGACACCCATGTAGTCTAAACTAGGGCTTGTTCGAATGTTAGTACGGATTTACACGGTGCCATTTTCTTATTGAACGGTAAAGGAAAAAACATCATGAAAAACATTTTTAGTGTAGGTCGTATACGCTTGTAGTCATATAAGCCTGTTAGTTTTGCTACCTACAATTAGATGAGGGTAGAATGTGAATGCCCTACCACCTACTTAAATTCATAACTCGTTAATATATTTTTATAAGTCTACGATGTTAGGCTACGAGATTTGCTACGCTAGGGTGTCGCTACGGCGATGCTACGTCGTAGTCATTATTGACGGTACATTATTGACGATTACAAGGGATTTCTGACAGTCTGTAGTCTATCTAAGCTCAACAGAATCTGTAATTAAAATAAGTTTAATAACCTGGGTCATATATTAATTTTTATATCAAGTTTTAGAACGTATATTAATTATGCTTATGTCGAATCATCCAAATTAAATAGAAAACCAGCAAAGTAACAATCAAAATAAAGCAAGAATTACAGTCCTTTGTTTCTTCAAAATACAACAAACAAAAATAACTTTCAAGAAGAATTGCGAACAGAGTGCTCTTCTAATAACTTTTTTCAAAAGCCTTGGTTAATTAAACAATAAATATAAAAACTTGCGCCGTTTTCTTATAATATCCTCTGGAGAGGTTTGCTTTGGATTCGCATCACTCCCGCATAATGTGTCAACCAACGCCGCCGGGGGCCTATTCTCAGTAATGTTTTAACTATTTAATTATAAATTCTCGTATAGACATATTATACCTTTTTAACTATCTGGTCAAAATGTGGCAGAAAATATATAGACGATGAACAGTAATACAAAATGTATATAACCAGGGTATATAACAAGCGAATAATAAAAATAAGAATAAACTTTTGACACCAGTTTTAATTCACTTAAATATAATGAGTTATTAATGAACACAATGTTTCTTCGGAAGAAAAATACGCAACGTTAATCAAGCATAGATATCCTCAATTATAGTTAAATTCTTTTACAGATTTTAGTGTAAAAAAGACACAGTGATATTTTACAATTGTAGGCTAAGCATCTATATTAACGAACAACAATATTGGTGAACTACTATTGTACTTTTGTACAAGCAATAGTATACATAAAATCATTAGAACGTCATGAACGACATTTTAACAGCATTCTCTATGTTTATTGACACGCAAATGTCGCAAGACCCCAGAATAGTTCCCCAGTAGTCATTACCGCGGGCTGGCTCGTTAACGCTCTCTAATTGCTCCGGGTTAATATAGACTTTGTTCAGTGAAATCTCATCACCACCACCCCCCGAGCGCGACGCCACTGGAGTACCAAGTGACTGCACACTGACTGTACTTACGTTGTTTTGCTGCATACATGTAATGTACTGTAAATCGTGGAAATAAACTCGGTATGAAAATGAGTTTATTTTATACTAAAACTAGCTGACATGGCAAACGATGTTGCCAATGTAAATTATTAACAGTGTTTCACTGATGTTATTACCTATGTAAAATAACCTTTCTCTAAAATCTAAAATATTAATTAAGGATAACCGCATCAATACCCGTTGCATAGTTTTAAAGATTTAAGCATACATAGGGACAGACTGCGGGAGGCGATATTGTTTTATACTATGTCATGATTTAATAAGTATGGGCGTAGATTCGATTTTTGTGGTAAGTTATACCTACTATAAAAGGCCCTAGGGTATACGTAACATACGAAACTAACGAATATTATAATATGGCTAGGCACTGATATTTTTATGTACACTTTTAAATACATACTAGTGGCGAAGCTAGGGGGTAAGCCGGTAGTACAAAACAAGCCTATGCCAGGCACATTAACAAATATTTTCAAGAACATTAAGTAGCGTAGGGACTCATTATAGCTCAAATAAGTAAGACAAATAAAAAATCTAAATAAGCATTGGTTAAGTGCCTATTTTTCACTACCGGCTTACCTCCTAGCTTCGCCACTACTAGGCACTGATATATTTATGTACATTACTTTTAAATACATACATACACAAATATATGTCACAATAATGCCTCAGATCATTACTAAAGCATAATGTTGGAGGGAGAAATTGAACCTGAGACTTAAGGCGTGATCAACTAATCCATTTCAATCGTCGACGACATGAAGCAAGCAAAAGAGTAAGGCGAATGAAGTTTTATTCGTGGTCTTTATAAGGTTAGGTGTTCTTAACCTTCTTTAAAAAAAGGAGTAGGTTGTCAATTTGTCTGTGTGTATGTTTTTATAGGTAAGTTCACCGACAATAATAGACAGATTTCAAAAATGCTTTTTTTGGCTAATTTTGTCTTCGGCATCGCGTTATCCTCATTGCCTAATCTGCTTGCGCAGAATTACCGCTGATTTCAAATGTGGCTTGTGAATCTTGTGCTATGGCGACGGTCGTTCGATTGAGCCTACTGGCGAGGGAAGCCAAAATCAAGCAAGCGATCAGGTCAAATGTTGATGATGATGAAGACGTTTTAAGTCGAAAAACTTCAACTCAGCGTGACTAAATCAAATATATTTATTTGTGCAACAACATGGTAATGGTATTATTATATTTTTTTGTAACACTACGTGCTGTCTGAATGACATACAAACAATTCTTAGGCTAGATATTTACAAACATAATATATTTTTTATAATTTATTATTGCAGCAATGTCACATCAATTTTATCTAAGCTTGACGAATATTGCCGAGACAGTAACCGGGACCCAAAGCTTTACTTTCCATCCGCAGCAAGAAATCCTACTCAAAGGCGGTTACCCATCCAATGCTTAGTTTGCTTAATTTCGGTGAAATTATTTGCTTTAGCCCTCAAATTCCTGCATTATGTCTCAGTTTTGTTCACCGACTAGGCCATTTATTTATGCATTTTTTTTAGTACAATAGTTACCACTGTTCTGAGGAGAGGCGGCATAATTTATTAGGATTCCGTCACGGAACAATCTCTTGTAGTACTGTTTAAATTAAGGAAACAATGCAATGGTGGAGTTGTTTGCCGTCTTAGCGTAATCTTGATTTTAATTCTACTTTTAATTTTCTCAAGAAGGAAATGGTGGGGTGTTTTCTCCTCATTTACTAATTATAGGATAATTTAGTGGAATCAGCTGCCTGCAGCGTTTTATGCAATTTAACCCCAAGTTGGAGTTCTCTAACGGAGAAGTGGAATGTGCTCGTATTTTATTTAAATTAATGTACATCTTTTGGAAAGTTATAAATTAGGAGGTAAGTAAAAAATATCATTTGGTACGAAATTACAGATTGAGTATCTGTAATTTCGTACCAAATGATATTTGATGTACTTCTGACATTTGTACTAGTATTTTAATCATATTAAATCTTTAAACACAATGAACAAGCACACTTGTACATTAGCTACCTATATACCCCCGAATCAATGACAGAAGTAGGAACGAAAAACTGTCAGCTGGAACAAACTTTTTCTTAGTATCTACCGAAGAGTTTAGTGTAATGCTCATTTTATTTTTGAATCTCGATCTTGGAAAAAACGAAAACGAAATGGTAAAAAAATTATCTCCCTTGGTAAAACATTGTCTTTTTTGTATGAAGATGTAAAAAAATCAGTTCCCCGCATTGCTGCCATAGTAAAAGTTGTTCATATATCCAACCATTGCTGTGCAGTTACACGCAGTATACTGTTACTATTAGGGGTGGGAATGAGGGTGAAATGACCCGATTATTTGGCCATTTCAATTATGAAATCGATTGTTGTACCTACTCACCATCCCTTATTGTGGTGACAGGTGTTGTGCCTACGACCAGTATTTAAATACATTCCTGAGCAAAAAATCTGTCTCACATAATTTTGTATCAACACATCTAAATATTTCGCAATCAACGAGAGCTAGCTGACTAAAAATAACTGTTTTTTATAGACAATAAATTAGCAAAAAAGTCATAAAGTATTGTTGTCTTATATACATTAGTAACACTTTCAGAAAAAAACAATATCTAAGGCAAGATCACATACCGCAATCTGGTTGTTCGCACTATGAAAGTCGAAAAAAAGACTCCAAAGTGTTGACTTTTTCTGAGTATACACCCTAGGAAAACCACCACAGGGTGAATAGTCGGAAGAGGCATGTTCCAGTATGCCTTGCTATACAATTGAAGAACACACTTTATATGATTCACGGGCGCTAGTTTTCCGAACATCACCCCTGGGATGGATTTTCTAGATTGGATTGTCGGAATAGACTAAAGAGTTTTGTGCGCGTACGTAAACTTTCTTCCTCTCATACGCCTTTTTGTCACTTGTCTGACTACAACACACCCAAATCTTAAAATAACGAACGAAGTAACTACTAAATTCACTTGCGTTGGTAATGTTAGTAACATCGCGTCATAACGGCGCACGCTCGTGACTTAGGTGGGTAGGTACATTTTATAACTTGAAGTCGGTAGATGGCGCCACATGGTGTAGACATAACTTTGACGATTCGGCGTCAGTTTATAATTATCCGTCGCAGTTAACGTGCGGCGTCAACTGTTTCATTGCGAGTTATGAATGGGGTAGACTTGGCAAATTAAATTTAATATTTATAATAATTACACATTTAAATTTGGCGTACTGAATACCCGAAACCGACGAGCATGTAAGGATGTGGAGATGGGGAAAGAGATTTGCCAGAATATTGACAAGTGGAGGTCTTTTATCTCTACCTACCGTTCTGGGTAACGGGTGTGACGTATATGTATGTATGTTTCATTTCATTGTTTTGAGCACTGAAAATAGTAGTAATAAACAGTGATTTGTCTTCTCGGCGTCTACACAAAATATAAATACTTAACTAATCAATACATAGCATAAACAAAGTCACCTCTCGCTGTCTGTCCCTAAGTATTATTTGATTTTTGAAACTATGTAATTGAATTTTGAGGATTTGGATTGAGGTTTATGTGTATAACACATGCACATAATGAGAAAAACACTGTTAAAAATGTATGTATATTGGCAAAATAAAGTTTGCCGGGTCAGCTAGTTTACAATCAGATACCTAAATGTACGCTAGTACATTAAATATAGTCCAAAAACTATAAGTGAAGCGTTCCTGATATCGCTGGTAAGTCCATTTTCCCATCATAACCATCGTAATCAAAACAAGCGTGTCGTAAGTGACTATAACTGTTACGTCATCACAATTAACTGGAAACGAGCCGGCAAACAACCTTATCCAGTATTCTCCACAACTTTCTATAGACAATGGATCGACTTTGTTTTTGGGACAGTTTCAGTTACGCAAACTTGTTTAGAGGTGTCGTGTTGCGTTTATATAAGGTGCTCGAGGAAGCTTTGTGTGCCGCCACCGTGCTCGCGAAGCTTCTTGTCGTGACGTCATCAATGGTGGACATATGTATGTGTTATTCGAATATTTTGTTGCACTTTTGTCGTAAGGTATTGTATTCTGTAATCAATCGTCAGTATACAAGTGTAGCTTGAATATAGTTCGTCCCTTTTATAAAAAAAACATGATAGATATGTGTATGTAGCATCTATTAACAAAGATGACTTATTGTCGATTGGCCATTCTTAAACCTCTTTCTTAAGTAGGAGGATTTAAGTTATAGGCACTGATATCACATTTAGATTTACAGTAAATCCGTTAATTTTAGGAAATATTTAAGAATTTTATTAAGAATTGAAATTGACCAATACAATTTCATACGCATGAAAATTCTCTGTCCTTGGGCCACCCACTTTAGCTTGACTAGGTTAAACATAGTTTGTATCCTATTACGCAAATTGTTGATTGCTTAAACATATTTGTCTTAAACAAAAACATTCTAGAAAGTAAAAAAATAAAAAGGCAGGCTTCTATAACATTTGTAAGTCTATATTTAAAAAGACGTGCTAAGATCATGTGATCGTGCCCTAGTTAATTAAGAGTTCTCCAAATGACTTCAACAGGGTTCGGCTGTTGGTGCTTAAAGTAGAGAGTTTTGGGCCTTCCTAATTGTGATTCATAGCAATAAGCTCAAGGCGCGGCGATAATTTCAAGACGCCGTCAATAAATGGAAGTTTCGAGAAAGGGAGACTTCATTTCTACTTGAATTTAGGACCATATGCTTTAAATTGGGATAAATTATCAGTACTAAGGATAAAGTAATATTTGTATGGTGAAGCATCGCGAATTATTTAATTGAGAACGTGTAAGTAATACGGCAAGGTCTGATTTTTGACAAGACGTGAAGTACGAAGTCGGTTTTTTCAATCGGTTCCAATTTCAAATGAATTACAGGAATCCATTCATAAAAATAATGCTTTTTGTTTTTAATTAGCCAATAGGTAAAGTAAAATAAAACGAGTAACGAGTATTTCAAAGTCTTGCTTTGCAGTTGTTTTTTTGTTGTGTGTTTACCCCGTGGTAAGTACGAAATGTAGTAAAATAAAACATCAACTACTTTTGACATTTTATTATGATTTTCGGTATAAATTGTAAATCCGATCGAGGAAAGTAGACCTCATTTCCTACCTCCTTCGACCTACCTTTCGTCACCGCATCTACTAATATCAACACCATTTAATTTATCAATCGCAGACATGGAAGCCGTGTAACTTTCCATAGATTTATAGACAATTGCGCAATTTAATTCGGGAAGCCGCAACAAATTGTGTCTACAAACACCACGAGAAACTTCCCCGGCCTAAGGCCACAAACAATGACAAATTAAATGACATCAATGTACGAGGATTTACAAGTTCTTTGATGTTGCCCCAAATGAGAGATCATATACAATAGTTTCCAAGGAATTTCTGTAATGAATAGGCGGCGTTCTTGGTATAGGTTATGGAGGTACTTCAAGATAACTGAGGTTCGTTGTTTCGATACGTTGTCGTTGATTTGTTGCTAGTCTAGCATGGAAACATATTATTCATGCATGTTCCATGAGGCGAGCGAAATGTAAAAACCCATATTTTTAATAACAATATAAATTATCGCATAACAAAAAAAAAACTATTTTATAAACAGATCTGAAGAATATAGATTGTTACTGTAACATAGTCCAGAGGCATCCGCATCCATCATACATCAAGTAACATAGTTTACGTTGTTGGACTGTGAGAGTGCTATACCACGCATACGTCTCCTTCTCTCTCTATTGCCCCTGTCAGATTAGTTATACATATTATGAACTCACTCAAGACAAAACACGCTAAAGGCGTGCACAAGGTTACCTAGTCCGGCGATGCAAAGATAAAAAACGATCCCGTTCGCCGCTAGCCTGGGATTTTATAAATTTGTCCATATCGAGTTTATAGGTTGTAGCCTGACTAGTTACTTGCTTAGGTACTATGTAAATATGGCCCTGAATATCTGCTTCCATGACCCTCTGTTCAGCGCTGCCGTCTTCCTCGCAGTCAATGCCCGCCGCCTGGAGCTCCATGGAGCGCCGTCTGTAGCTACAAGAGAGAGATAGAGAGTTTCGAAAAGAGTTCATGCGTGCATACTAAGAGCACAGGTTACTATGGTATACTGGCGTTCACCTTTATTTTTGTTTTGTTTTTTTTTTACACCATGCTACGGATACTGGTAGGTGGGTAATTTCCTATCTGCGACACGTTGTCTGGCTTCTAATTTGTTTTTCTGTTTTGATACACACCGCGGTGACGAGGGCGTTTGATGTTTCGAGAGGGTGCGATGGAGAGTGGGACAAGCGAAGCTTTGTTCTTTTTTTTTATTTTTAGAATTTCACCTTCCAGTTCTGTGAGTGAAACAATTCCCCCGTTTAGTTGACGTCGTCGGCGTTATTGACAGGTATTTTGTGAAGCGTTTTTTTTTCGTACGTGCCAAAGGAGGAGATTCGTTTTCTTTTTTTTCGACTGTCAAAACTCCGTAGGTATGCTTGTATGTGTGTATTTTCTGTGTTGCCCACTAGACATTAAAGTTACTATTTAAATTACAGGGGTATTTATCCCTTGAGCGTTCACAGTAAAGGAATGCAAAGAAATCGTATTATTATTGGTACAGTAAGAGATTGAATCCGATATAGGTATGGAAATAGGTATAGGTAACGTATTCCTTTGATACTTATTGTATTCTGGCCGAAAGCCATTCGCCAACCTTCAGCAAATATTATATGATTAGCGGCTCGCCGCGGCTTCGCACAAGTTTTGATAAGTGTTTCTTTACTCTATTATGCATGTAATCACTATTTATTTGAAAAAAAAAACCCGCAGACAGTGGGAAGCAACTTTGTTTTATACTATGTGTGGTGGTGTACAAAAAATATGTTTGTAAAATAATGAATAAACGATTAATGTTCATTATTTGGTCTTTTGTTAGTGGTAACGTTACCAAATGATTACAACAGACATTAATGGATTACAATTATGCAGTTTTTGATAATATTTATTACCAATATCATGTAGGTAGGTAATAAAAAAGTTTCTAATGGATACATTGATATGAAAAAAAAAAGCCATTTATCCGTCGTATCTGCGAGCCGGCAGACATGTGTAACACAATAATATTTATTACACACGGATTTAGGCGAACAATGTGTGAAGCATTATCGGTGACTTGGGGCAGGAGTCCTGTAACAGCTATAATTTATTATTATAGTGTGAAATGTGTTGCTAAGAAACGATTCCACTACAGTAGGTACTTAAAGTTCTCCTAGTGGTAACGATTATGCAAAAAACGCTGGTTTTCTGTATTTCCTGCACATTACAGTTTGGAGATCTTCAAGTCACGGGTACCTAATGAACAAGTGTTCTCCATCGCGGACTACATCTTTGCTTAACATCAGGAAGGCTGGTGGTCAAATGCTTGTACACTGGGTTTAAAACGTTTATGCTGCGTAGTTTTACAGATCTGAGCATACAGACAGCGGGAGACAAATTTGCTTTAAATAATATGTATTAATGATTGTATTTACAGTGATGTGCTCATGAAATGATTAAAGTAACAAATTTATACGGTGCCAACAGAAAAAGCATAGTTCCTATATATAATTTATATTGCGATAGAATGTTGTGGAGGA
>SJJU01007723.1:0-11158 GCA_012932125.1 Conopomorpha cramerella
GTACAGTAGAAATGCTTCGTTTCATTAATAATTTTTAAGTATTTACATCGTCTCAAACTTTTTCAGATCATTTTTTAATGAAACGCGCAGACATTATATATAACTCAATTCAGTTCACCGGGTATATACGCGCGAATATAAATCAAAGAAAAGCTCGAGCACACCTTTTTTATTTTACTCGACGTTTCGACGCAGTTGCATGCGTCGTGGTCACGAGTAGAATCAAACTTTTTCGTCTATGTGTTGCATGTCGCGTGACGGTCGGCCGCGGAGTAGTAATTTTCCAATTATAAAATTAAGATTGATAAAGCGATTTTATATGTACCTTTCATGGAATACTTATTATTCCATTTTTTTTAGTTAAATGTCTATAATGTGAAAACAAGTTTCACTTTTACTGTGGTTTCGTAAAACCGCACAACTTTTTTTTAGATAACCCACTTTTGGGGTGGTTACGGGGAGGGGGTAGCATGAGATGGGCTCATTGGGTTGAATACGCTTGCTGTACCGTAGGCGTGGCCGTAGGGTGGACAGAACCTTAGGATCACAAGGACACTTCCGTCACATTTAGAATAATAAAGAGGTTAAGAATTTTTTTATCACTATGTACAAGCGTTTGACCACCATCCTGCCTGATGTTAAGCAGCGATGTGGTCTACGATGGAGGTTAAGAATGTCAATATGTGAAGAATGTAGAACCATGAATAAACCTAAATCTCCAGATATCCTAGTCAGCTCCTATGATATGCTAGGAACAAAAACATCTGAGGCATTCTATTAAAAATTTAAACCGGGTATTATAGCGCGAAAATGAACCAAAATTGAATAAAAAAATATGCATTCTATTTACATCCTAGATCAGCATAGATGGGATCAGCTTATTTGAACGAAATGGTACTTCAGTTAGCTCCATTATTATAGGACAGACGAAAGTCCCTTCTACAGTTTTTTTTTTACTGTACGTTCATATAGAACATTGCTTTTCTCGTGATACAAAACTTATTTACATGGATACAGAAATACTTAGGACCGTATTATACATGAGACAATAATAAATATTCAAGTGTCACTCGATCATATTTTGTCTCTTTTACACAATCACGATTAGTGCGAGACAAACATTACTTGAGTATTAGAGATCTGCGCTTGAGGGGACTTTCAGAATACGGGACTATAGATTTTCAGTGATTACAGTAGGCCAAGTGTCGCATGTTAACAACATCAGCTGATCTAGTTTGTATGGAGAGATGGATTTTTGTTTGTTTTCGCCCGGGGGCATTGGCATCGGCTGACTCAGCTAGGTCTACAGAAATAGACAGGCTTAAAAGGGAATTAGAAATTTGGGAGACCAATTGTCAGGAATCGTCGCCCAACTAATTTTAATTATAATAGCAGTGGTCTCGTAAGCCAGTATTGGCGGTAAACAGATGAAGATTTTAAACTCGTGGTTTTTACTAGGTACTTAAACTGGGTGCAATTGCACACTTGACAATTTATTCTTGCACTTGGCCAGACGTTTATTCCGTAAGTGATTAATTACGCTTTAAGATTGGAAGTGACAAATGGAGATCTGTAGTCTCTGCCAACCTCTCTGGGAAACAGGCGTGAACTGTATGTATGTATGTATGTAAGATTTGATGTGAGTTTTCTAACTTTGTAACAGTACATAATGAACTGTCTAATTTTAAACCTCAACCTACGGGTAATAAGAACAAAAATTAAACAAAATTAATTTTATCCATATCCATACGCTGTTTGCATTGGGGTCGCCAAGTTTCGAAGTACGTCTCTCTCTAGGGTATCATATAACTTCATTTGTACTAACTAATTCAAGACTAACTCATTACTCCCGAGAACAATGTGAGTAGAGTGTTTATGGCCCAGTGGTTGGATACTTGGAAATGCAATCTGGGAGGTAACGGGTTCGAGATCTGGCTGTACTATCATCGTCATCATCATCAGCCGCATGACGGCCACTGCTGGACGAGGGTCTCCCCCAATCAAAGGGGGGGGGATGTAATCTAATAATGACCACGCTTGGCAGGTTGGCGATCGCAGTGGTGTTGTGGTTTAACTCATGGAGAGCGCTGCTGCCCGACCTCTGGAGAGTTCCCTCGGTCGCCTCGCCGGGACCCTCACGACGGGAAAAATTGGGCTGGGGTGGTGACACATGTATTCTATTCGCCGTCACCACACTATACTATTTTTCATGGCTAATGAGATCTGACAGTTTCTTTTATTTTCACAGTAACGCATTTTTTTTTCAATACATCTTATAAAGCAGTGCGCTTTACGTGCGCCTACTACAAATTTAAAAAAATATATTCGTCAAAAACTACGAAATTCTTGCTGAAATATAATATATCAGTATACTTAATTATGGGCAAAGTTCAAAAAGTGTCAGGGTTCAACAGCCGTGAAAAATGGTATAGGCTATACTAGGCGTGTTCCAATGTATTTTTTTATAACCTATGAACGCTCATAACGTGATGGACAACATCGTGATGAAACCCACATACCATAAGGTGTGTGACGCATATAACGGCGATGGGACGAGATAACCTCATTGGCTTAAATACTCTTGCTGAATCCCAGGGATTTGTTTAACAATCTCTGTGCCTATCCCGCTTTGGGAATAAAAGGAGCGACGTGTAATTTGTCAACGTAGTTGGGCGAGTGGTTAGATCTTCAGCCTCGCCGACATGGTTCGCAAGTTTTATTCCGCTCGTGACGACGAATGCAACTGTGATAAAACGTCGAGTAACATGACAAAAGTAAGCTCGAACTTGATTTTTATTAAATTATATATATCGGGTGAAAAAAATATTATAATGTTCGTTCGCGTATAATTAAAAAATTCTCGCTCAGGATTAGAACGAGACAAAAAAAGTTTGTGTAAAAGAGACGAAATATACTCGAGCCGCACTTGAGTATATTGATTGTTGTTCCAGAATATGAATCTTATTCGCGTATTCATTCTCAAACTCGAATAAAACACTATTTCATTAAGTTTTAACTTTTTCTGACTCTAATGGCAAGTGTCAACGCCTCATGCATTAGCACTGATTTTTTTTTCTTACGGAATATAGACCTTAAACTACAGTACTTTTAATGAAAATTAGTACGGTGGTACTTACAGAATGAGCAACAGTGAGATCCGTCAACGTGATGTCCCCATCGACGTCAGCTGTCACGACCCTGTCCCCAGTAGTCATGTACACCAGGGCCGATATAGACGCCTTGTGTACCGCCACCTTAGTGAGCAACTCGCGGCTTGAATACCGCCACACGTACACCTCGCCGTCGCTTGTGCCCGATATTATGTCCAGTTCGTTCTTCTGCTTACTGGTTTGGGGATAAATAATTGTTGTAAATAAATAAATACTGTACAACATTTTTTTTTTTCATTTCCGCACATTCTACGGTTTGCGTCACGTAAGAAGCAAATTCTGACAAGTCGATTGACATGCGTAGCCTAGACTGATAGTGTTGTATAATATTGGAAAGATTCGATTTATTTTAGAATCGATGTATGAATGATGTTTTGGTACCATCAATTATAGTCTTCATAAATGGTTTATGAGCAACAGACAATGCATTCAAGGTTTCTACAAGATGAAACCTATTTATTAGCCGTTCATAATACGTGCTGCAGAGCTTATTATATTTATTTTACATATAACTGCATAACCGAAACGTTGTCACTTCGATTCATGAACAAAAAAAAATCACATCTCTATAAATTGATGACAACGAGCAAAGAAGCAGTAGGACGTCCAACGCTGAGATACAAATGTCATCGCCATACATTTGGTTGTCAGTCACATCCATTTTAAAGATTAGTCATGAATTTATCAATGTGTAAGAATTTGCTTCTTAGCTGACGCCGACTATTGGCTACGTGCGCGACGGTGGCGACGCGTAACGTTTACAACATTTGCGTAAACTGTCAAATAATAAAAAATGTAGGTAAACATTGTTAGTTTTCTATGTAAATATAAATAAAACCAAAGATTAAAATAGTATTGTTGACAATATCATATAAGTCAAATTTATTCAATAGTTTGTAAAATTAATATAATAATAAAAACCGGATTTGAAACTATTACACATAATATTAGTTTCCAACCACAAACTGAGATAAAAGGCAATAAATTAGTATTAGCCGAGCATGTCAGAACGCAACACGTCAAAAAGTTAACAACACAACAACAGTCATGGCCCATTCTTTGCTTTGATTTTGTACTGCAATCAACACTTGACAGCTGATCATCCGCATTTGTTTCCAATTTCTGCCGTGTTGTGCGCTGCGGTCGTTATCTCTCTGCCACTACTCGCTTTGCACATAGCCAATAGTCGAACGATTGGTTTGGTAGAAGCTATCGATCGACGTCGACTAATGCATGCCAGCATTGATCGATTCTGGCGATCGAGAATCGATCGATTGGTGTAGTAACATCCTTAGAGATGATGTAGATGACGTCCAATACGCCTATTGTTTGTGTGACGCTACTCCAACCACCCCAGTACCTCGAGGAACAGCAACAAACCCTTTGTGTCCTCAGTGCTTAGGATAGAAAACATATGAAAACACTTGTCTTTCCATATGTATAAAATGGAGATTTACTTCATCATTATGTAGGTATGGAGTACTTTATATGATGTTTATTCTAATTTCAAGCAGCATCTCCATACTAAAAATGGTTCATACCTAATGACAACGCCAGGTAAATAAAAGGCCGCATGTTGGCAACACATTATATTATATTATATACAAAGGTAAGGTAGGTATTATACATACTGCATAGGTGGTCTGGGACGATAAGCTGAGTTAGCATTAGTACGTAAATAGCAACGTAAAACATTCGCCGGCGTTAAGATTTAATTATAACCCGTTGATAATTTTAAACAGTGGGCAATAATGGTACTTACACACTTTGTTTTAAGGTTCAAAGAAATACACTGAGCACTCTAGATTACGATGCCTTTGTGCCACTATAAAAATACGTTTTCCCACCGAAATAGTTGGTCGTAAAGAATAGTGCGGTGATTTTTGTTTGTTTACATGCGCGTGCGCAGCCGCCTGCCGCCGCCGACGTCGCCGCCTGTGAGCCGCTCCATACCGGCGCCAGCGCAAACGGACATAGTGCCTCGGTATATGCGACCGTGAGAAAATTGATACTAAGAAGAACATAAAATTACCTTTGTTTTAAAATAATTTACTCCTAGAATCGGTACAGTCAACGGCAAAGAGTTATGAAGAAATAATTAAATTTTGACGGGCCCGTTGGTGTAGTGGTCAGCATGTCTGCCTCTGCTCCGTAGGGTCGTGGGTTCGATTCCCACCGCTGGCAGGGATTTAGGTGATGAGCTTTTAAGTACTTGTTGGATGTGTCTGGGTGTTTTATTTATATAAGTATGTATTTAAAAGAAGAAAAAAAAAGTATTTAATTAAGTATATTTTTTCGTTGTCTGATTTCCATAACACAAGTGCTTTAGCTACTTAACATGGGATGAAGGCAATGTGTGTGTTGTTATGAAATATTTATTTATTTTATTTATTTATTTTTACTTGGGCAACTGTTTCTTTATATGAAAAATATGGTGATAAAACACATATGTTGTTGTATAATATTTATTGAAGCGTACCCGTTTGTATTTATTTTACGCAAAAGTTCTTTGTATAAGTAACTTTATTGTTACAACAGCGTTCGAAGAAAACAAACATGATTCTCTTTAGAAGAAAGATTACTGGAAGCAAAGCAAAGATAGTTTGAAGTCGTCGGTGGCGGCGGGCGGCGGCGGCGGCGGTCGGACAGGCAAGCAATATGTACCCTCGAGCGGTCCACGGACATTTTGTACTACATTCTCTAGATCTAATATTTAGTACACATTCTTGGACGTGATGGATCAGCTATAAATGGTTTTGTCCAATGTACTTTGGTCGCGAATTTACGCGCGGAACTTATTACGGCCCAGTGCGAGGATATCCGGGACGTTTCCGGTTAACATTCCGGGCGTGTCGGTTTAACAGATTCCGTATTGACTTGTGTAAGTGTTGTTTCTTACGCGATTTGATTGTCTCAAAGCAGTGTTGAGTGTGTCTACACATAGACTGATGGAAGTTGTTTTGTGTCTGGTTGTTTTTATTAGAATATAGTTAGTATAGAAATTAGTTGATATTTTGAATTGCGCTCCAAAACTCAAATCAAAGATGCGACTCGGTGGTGGAAAGCCGCTCAAGATGAGGAAGGAGGAGAGAGAGGCCTTTGCCCAGCAGTGGGAAAATAGTGGCTCAGAATAATAATATTTTGAATGAACTCTGTAGTAGTATGTGAATAAGAGTTACTGATAAAGGCCTACGTTAGTTCAAAAGTGACAGGGGATTGTGGTTTGTGGTTTACTATTTGTCACTCGTACACCTTTTATTTCTTTTTTTTTAGTCATTGTACTGAAGAACATTCTGCGAAAAGCGCTTGTGTATATTGAACGAATTTTCCTGAACACTGCTTAGTTATAGAATGGAATTTATTGAAGTTCTAATGAAATTGATTAGGTGTGATTTGTCTATTTTCTGTCATCAATACAAAATTTGATATTACCGATTTACATACATACTGGAGTAGAAACAATTTTGATTCTTTAGAACTCGACGAAACTGGTGGAAGTTATTTTTGTTTTTAATTAAAAAAAAATACACTTCACGCCTTTAATCCCAAAGAGGGGTAGGCAGAGGCACTTGCTAAAGTTGTTAATAATGTTATAATCTATTCAATTTTGATTAGTACAGGTATGGATTTTATTTGTATAGATACATCATTTTTGAAGAAAAAAGGACCGACCAATACCAGTCGCCTTTACGATTTTTTAAAGTTCCCCTCGATTTAACTGGTCTGATCATCGTCATCATCACACCCTAATATCCTTATTACAGGACCACCTTTGAAATCTCCTCTTCCTAACAAAAAAATAATCTTGAAAATCTGTTCATAACCAACGAAGTTATGCGCGGTCTCACATTACAATCATTGAGTAAACAATCAACCATCCTAATGTTATCCTGTTTTAGTAGCCTTAGCATTCAGTTCTTTTCATTAATTTATATGAGACCAATAATTTACAAACTTTCCATAAAAAAATAATTATCAAAATCGGACAATTCTGCAAAAGGTTATGCGTGATCATACTCCGTTTTTTCGGTAAAAAATACGTAATACCATAGCAACAGTTTTCGATTTCACAAGAACATTTTTTTTTACTTTATGACGTAGGTTTAATAAAACTTTCAGACAGCAAAGTGACAGTGATACGTCAGCCGAAAACAAAGTTATGTTTATCATCATCGGATTTTCACGAGGGGAGCGGGGGCGTGACAGGGATACCTACCGGTAATATCCATTATCTTTGGCCCAGAAATGTGTAGGGGAAACTGCGCTACGATGATGATGGCCGACATAAGTTGCGCGGTCCATGTAACTAGGGAGAACGTGGGCTGAAAATAAATATAATATGGTAAGAGCATCCGCGACGTTCATGAAGAAAAAACCGCACACTACTTGAAAAGGACATTAAGAAGCGTGCGAAGAAATATATTGTGTACGTTGTTAATAATGGGGAATTTCAGGGACCTTGTTTCTCTTAGTTATGATAGATGGCGCTAGCTGTATTAGTGCGGATAAATATCTACGAAATTACTAAATTCAAGCAGTCAGTTTTGAAGATGATAGTATTTTTTTTTTAAATTGTGTTTTACATGTTACAAAAGTGTCTGAATTTTGAATAACTTACCCAAATAATAAAAAACATACTAAAATAAAACTGACAGTGGTCACCCTGGGGACCAGCACTAGCGACATCTAGATAACAAATTTTTGGAGTTTGAACATTTCGCATTCAAGTGTACTGTAGAGATTCGTACTCAAGTTTTTCTTGTTGCAACTATGTTTCCGTACTATTTTTCTGTTTGCCAATACTTAATACTAAATGTACGTAACCCGGTGATAAAATTCAGGAAACACACTTGTTTATACTATTGCCGTGGGAAATTTCGGCAATATGATATTCGTAGACTTTTTTACATTTCGTTTTCGGATACCAAAATCTATAACTCTACAGAAATAAGTTTTCTCCTTACTAATTTGAAAGTTTTATTGCAAATGACCAACGGTAGAGCTGCTAACCTAATCTGGTCAGGTTAGGTTCAAGGTAAATTAATAAAATCAGTTAAGCTTTGTAAATATTCTGCCATAATTTCCAATAAGATAGATAATTAATATCTTTAAAAAAAAGTAAAATACGAAAAAGCGTAATTAATCATTTAGGGTTAATTAGCGGCTATTTATGTCAAAAACCAGCGCTTTTTTGTAGAGCTTCGGACAAAGAACCGCTTAAGAAAATTATTCGACCGTAAATCAAATTCACTTTAAGCCCTCCACGTAATTTTTTCGGTAAGCAATAATAACTTTTCATTAGAATATTTTACGAACTCGCTGAAACATATTTACGCTTTGCATTATTCATTGAAATGTTGTAAAGAGTAAATGTATGCCTACAATCCGTTTCAATTTATAAAATTGTATGAATAAACAGCGAGTAGGTATCTCTGTTTGTTCGGCAAACACGATTCGCTACAGATCTACGAGCTGGATCAAATCAAATTCAAATGCGGATCAGAGCCTCCTTTCACGTTTTATTTATTTTCTCTTTCCGGGTGTCGGTGCATGGTATTTTGAAATATTGGCTTGGTTGGCCCGGGGACCAATCTGTCTAAACGCGGTGAGAACTCTACGACACATGCCAATATTTGTTTAAATATAGACGGAGGAGTAACATTCAAATATAACCCCTTACAGTATAACTGTTCCATGTTTCTGTAAACAAGACATGTGACGAGTTTACTTACAATTAAAAAAAAGAAACAACTTTTACCATCTGTAGCTATGTACAGTTAGTTACGAGAAGGTCATTATAGTCGTATCCTAAAATTTAGGAAGATACAGATGTTAATGACCCTTTTTGTTACACATCCTGCCCGTGGGCGTGATGAACAATACTGCCATCATACGAATAAACGCTATAAACTCACATTATTTTCATGGGAATATGTGCTTAATTACTGTCTAAGCTTCAGGACCACTTAAGGATCATTATTCTTCGCCAAGACTAAGAATTGTGCCCGTTTTCCTTTTGCTGGCAGAATAAAACTACTATTGTCTTGAGTTGTGTGTCCATGAGAGTATTAATAATATCCCAGATCATTTTACACACGATCCTCTGTCCCCAAACGGATATTAACACGCACTGGTAGTTGGACGAAGTAGGTAAAGAAGGTGTAGTTGTGTTCAACGAGAACAGAAGGCTGCTAAACTTACATCACATTTTTTTAATACATACACATAATAGATCTAACATTCTTCTGAATTTAAAATTCTTGTGAGTTTCCACTCACAAGGAATTATGCAGCTTATCCTTACTTATACTAAAATCGAACTGCAACCATCACCGCTAGAGAGAGAGAGAGAGCTATGTTTTAAAAGATAAAACTTCATAAATAATGAATAAAAATAAAAAAATAGATAGAAGCCAGAAAAAATCTGTACAAAAAAAAATATAATATCTTTTGTATTTACTTTCACGGTCCACTAGCTCGACTTGTCAAGTCACAACAAAATAATTAGGTACAAAGCTCTCTTAGTAACTAAGAATACAAAACAAACACAACCCCTTTTTCCATTAAGTACGTATTGGTAGATTGACGAAGTAGGTGAGGAAAATGTAGTAAACAATGGACCTTTTCCATGAGTGAAGGAGTAATAAAGTTATTTTGATAGGTGACCGCGGCGAAGTAAATTGTTTTGTGTCGTTGCCGACAGCGTAACACTGTTTGCTACGTCACCTAGTTTCTTGTTAGTAAACTTGTGAAGGATCATGATCTTAAATAGTTTTGACATAAGACCTATTTTACTACTTCTACAGTTGTAATTTTTAGTTAAAATAATGATTGTGCAACATGGTCGCCTTCAACTCAATTGTGATAATGATAAAATTATCAAATGAACTTTTCTGAGAGGTGATGATTGGCCTAGTTATTATTAATGACCTTACTATTAAGTAGGCATTATCTCGATTATGTTTTAGGTCTGTTTGTAATATTTTGGCAAAGTTTTTTAATAAATTAATTTTAGAGGAAGGTTTATATGTACAATACATGCATACAATAGCAAAGAAACACAATTAATAATGGACATAGACAAAACAACGTTTGCCGGGTCAGATACTTAAATATATCACTATTATATTACGATACTACTACGATTTAATCACAGTATGAAATAGAGCTAACAATATATTTTTTTTTATCATTAAGAACAAGCGTTTGACCTCCATCCTGTCTGATGTTAAGCAGCAAGAGTACACTTGTTCATTAGGTTTAAATAAATAATCAATATCACGGGACATTTGACACACTACGCGTACTATATGGGTGCCAGAGACTGATAGGTACTTACTTATTGAACTATTTTAACATACATAGAAACATAAAACATCCAGACGCTTAGAACAAATGCCTCAAGTTATTATGTCGGAGGCGAAAATCGAACTGTGGTTCTGTAGTCTCACTCAGACTGGAAGAAACTTTCTAAAGCTAAAAATTGTATACTAAAAATAAATAGCAACAAATTGTACATCAGGAAAAAAAATATTGAAATTTTATTCTGGCTTGTGAAAAAAGATCCAAGGTTCCTCCTTTACTTATTGATTTGGTGATGTATTACTATTACCGGGGCAACCGTGGCTGTTGCTTAACGGCTCCCGAGCCTCTATAATGTAACTTTTGTGAAAACCAACCAGCCCAACTGTTAGATATTTTCAAGCCACCCCGAACTTTTCACTTAAAGGCGGTCACACATCCAACAGCAAGTTATACTTTCCAATAAACAGACATCCTATCTGCTGTGACTTGCCGTTAGTCCACACAATAGGTAAAACAGAATCAAGACCTGCTGGATTGGATAAAATGGCCTGAAACACATAGGAAAGTTCAAACAAGTACAGAAAAAAAATAAGGAAACTTGTCAGTGAATATACATTATTTATAAGGAAGTCAATTTTCGTAAATGCCCTGAGATACCCAACTTCCGATTTACTTGCTTATGTA
>SJJU01007724.1:0-11369 GCA_012932125.1 Conopomorpha cramerella
TTCTTGACTCTTAAATATTTTTAAATCGAATTACTTATACATAATATTATATCGATAGGTACCTATCAAGTTTTGTGCAAAACCGTTTAGTAGTTTTTCCGTGAAGTTGTAACAAAGGCAATGACACAAAAAAAATCGCATCAATAGTATATGTATAACAATGTCGTCTACCGCTATCTGTCGCTAAGTAGGTATGATTAGATCTTTAAAACTACGCAACGGATTTTAATGCTATTTTCTTTAGTAGACAGAGTGATTTTTGTGTAAGGTATAATCTATTGCAGGGAAACACTATTAATAATATATATTGGAAAAACAAAGTTTGCCGGGTTACCTAGCTTTTAATATTAGTTTACTTGTGAAAATAAGTGACAGTGGCGTACAATTGGAGAGGCCTATGCCCAACAGTGGACGAATAACATCCTGATGATGATTGATGATGAATTATGTTTATGAACTACGGCTATTAGCCCAGTAATGGATAGCTGTTATCCACTGAGGATGTTATTATGTTTTATATATATATATATTGTCTCATAATATGTGGTTGCCGATTCCTTTCGCCGCCGCCTTTTTCGTAAAGTTTCCAGTCTTTGACTGTATTTATAACTTTTTGTCCGAAACTCCATCATAATCGTTGGTAGATGAATTTTAACAGATAAACTCGTTTTGTTCCTTTTGAGTCGGAGCGGCGCGGGTCCTAATTCGTCCCTGGCACCCGACTCGATCAAAATCTACTTAGTTTGCTTCTAAAACCGATTTTTCGCATTTTAAGAATATACATTTTTTTGTTCGTCAAAATTACTAAAGGCGCAGTTTAATTTTTGGATTAAAACTAGTGGATTCGTGCAGCATCACTCGCGTACTTCTTGTTTTTAGTTCAAACTGTAACATTCTGTATGTCTAGCATCGACGCTCATCTATAAAAATCAAAGCCACTTTTCGTTGCCACATACCATAACTCCGGAACGGGTGGACCGATTTCGCTAATTCTTTCTTTGTTGTGCTTATTAATGACAGCAGAAGGTGCTTATGAAAGAAAAAAATGACATCCACTGCTGGGCACAGGCCACCAAGATATTAATAGTTAAGACAGGACGACGTCTATCGACTCCACTAGTACAAAATATATTTGGTTTGGTTTTAAAATTTATTTTCCCATTTTAAGAATATCGTATCACTTTTATTGCTCGCCAAAATTACTAACGTTAGTTACTAAGTTTCATTTATAAAACTAATGGATTATCTGCGATTTCACTTGTGCACTTTCAATTTATAGACTAAACAACCTGTAGGTGTATAGTATACTAAAAAGTTGATTTATTTTTTAATTCTCTCTTGTTCTGTGATTTTAATATTCTTCGATAACTTCATATCACTAGGTACCTATAATAAAGGAACTGCTAATCGCTAGTATACAGCATAAAGAACACAGTTAAGTTTGGTAATGGCTGAAGACGAGGACGTTAGCACCCCAGAAGACGCAGTCAGGTCTTGGGTGGTGGTGGGATTGTTTCTGATTAATGTTTTCATACAATTTTATCATACAAGAACTGACAAAAGTTTTAGCAGGTTTCAATCATACAAAATGATTAATACCAACCACCGACAGCGTTTAAAAATGATAAATTAAATGAATGACCCGTCTTGACGTACAATATTTTTTAAAAGTTCCCGTACTTATAGCAAACATTTTGTCTGTATACCCTTTAAGAGCTTCTGCAGTCGAGTCAAAAACATTAACAGTGATGATTCCGAGAATGTCCGACAACCATCCTGCCACCATTTTGTTCCGCCATTAAATTATTATAACGATATTAAAAGCAATTATTCCCTGAGACGGATTGGTCTCAAATTGTTTTTTGTTTTGCAGATGTTGATAAGTTAAATGACGTATAAATTGCGAGTACTCTGATTATCATAATGTACACATTATCTGATGTAATCCGCGTGCTTTAATTTGACATGGCAATCAATTCAGTTTTCATTGAATTGATGTCATTGCGACGTTGTGATCTTTTACAAATACTAATGGGGAATTTTCTTTGAAATTTTTCTGACATATTTTCGGGCGGAGAGTTATTGTCAAACTTTGTTAGGAAAGTATGACAGTAATGACAGTTCTTAGCCCGAAAATCTGTTAGAAAAACATCAAAGAAGATCTCCGGGAGACCATGATATATACTTGAGTACTATCGTTTTAGTTTTTTATTTATTTTATGTAACAATGAGGAGATTTCTTTAACAAAAAAAAAATTAACAAAAGAGTCAGTCCAAAGAAGAACAAACATACAATAAAGTAGCATCTCTTTCTCCAAAGTACAATAAAGTTGTCTTTGACAGATTGTTTTTTTTTAAACTCCTTAATGTGTTCAGATCAATGGCTTTCTTAAATAATATTCTTCACAGCATTTTGTACATTTCTGGTGACTGAGATAAAACACAATGACTGTGAGTGAAGTACATTGTAAAAGCTAATGAACTGTAAATACACATAAAGGTATTTTGCTAACTCCCCATTTTGAGACATTGCCGTTCTGCTAACTTCACATTTTGAGACATTACCGTTCTGCTAACTTCACATTTTGAGACAAGCTCATTTTCAGAAATTGTCACCCTGAGAAATCCGCATAATGCTCCGAAAGGAAACTTACACACATACCATGAAGTGTTAGTAAAATTGTATAAGAACGCCCCCTAGTCTTCAGGAAACTAACAAATCGAATCTTACTTAGTGCATCTCGACACTATTTCACCGGGGTCATGTAAGACATGAGATGGCAGGCAATAACACAATTACCGGGTGGTAGGGGGCTGTTGTGGGGGGGGTCGGGGGGGCGGCAGAGATTACAGGAACTTCGTTAGACCCGCGAAGGTGTCTCGCCTGAAGGATTATCGCGTGGGCCCTCAGCGACGACGCCTTTTACTGTTTCAGGTATTTTGTTAGAGGCGCGCGCTTCGTTTATTAAGTGCGGGTAAACGTTTCGCGTGTCTCTCGGTGTGGTCTCAAAGGCGAATGAAAGGTGAATGTAAAAATCGCGAATAATGCGGTGACATTGTCTAAACATTGTTTTAGACTTCTCGCATCCAGCTTTTACCAGTCATATCATCAGACCACCAGAAGACGAAAATTGGCCTGCAATTGCAGAGGCCTATGTCCAGCAGTGGACGAATATGGGCTGATGATGATGATGAACATTGTTATTGAAGGAATACGATATTCACGTACGTAATCCCTAAAATAGGGGAGGGGAGAGGGGCTTACGTTGAAAGGGACAAGTCGGCTCCTACGATACGCCAGGAGGAAAGACAACTGATGAATTCTATTTACATTCTACGAACTGAAAGAATACGACGTAAGTAATATTGGAACGATTATATTATCAGCTTTAGTGTAATCTTTTTAAATTTAAATGTCTCTGGTTCATCTGGGTGTGGGAGTGTAAAAGTACCCCGGACAATGTCTTAGAAACGTTGTTGGGCTCGAAAATATGAACAACTTTTGCAACAACAATGCGGGGAAATGAAAAAAACTTTTTTTCTTCACTTCTTATTTGTGCCTCCGGATGACTTTTTGTATGGTGATGGATTTTTTTGTTTTCATTTCCCCACATTGTCGCTGTAGTAAAAGTTGTTCATGTTGATGAGCCCAACAGCTTTTCTTGCATTGCACGGGGTCCTTTCCTTTTACACACAGTGTACGGTTACCCATAGTGAATTTTAGTGTTATTTTTTTTTATTCTGGGACAGTTATATTAAAACTTAATACCCTTTTATATTTTGTTTAACGTTTATTTCCACTTCCAGTTCTTACAGCAACTTAGCTGCTGTCTCCAAACATAGGTAATCGCAACCGTGAATTCACGGTTTTAATTCTTCCTGTGATTTCCTAGGAAATTCAGTAGGCCGGCAGTTCCGTGAAAAATATATTAAATCACGGGATTTTCGTAAAATTCGGGGAATGAAAATTAGAATGACAACACACTGTGTTCAATTAGTGAATTCCATGCGATGTTTTTTGGATCGATTTCGTTCCGTTTCCGCAATGAAAATGTAATTGCCTGAGTCGTAAGACGTCGCTGGTCGCTGTCCCTGTTACACGGATTAAACAACAAAAAGACACTGCCTACCTTAGTATTTTACCTTCCCGACTTAATAATAGAGTTATTGCTAGATTTTTTTTTGTTGTACTCACAAAGTCACAAGACAGGCTAACGAATGTCCTGTGTTTTGTGGGTCAGTAGATAGGTAGGTACCAATATTTCGTAAAGACATGTTACCTATACATATGTGTCAATTCGTGGGGATTACTGCCTACATTGTTGTAAAAGCAAGTGCACGCTTGATAAGACTACTGTCTACTAAATGAGAAAAAATCCCGGTCGTATGGGTATAAAACTTTATGCATAATTTTTTTTTTCGACGTTTGGACGCATGCATTTAAGCAAGGTAAGCTCGAGCTTGGCTACCCGCGCCTATATGTATACCCGGTGAACAATATTAAGTTTAAACTATGTAATTCTGAAAGTAGTATTATTGAACGACCAGACAACATTACGACTTCCTTTTTCGATATTTTATTGTATTTAACAATAGTTTCTTTTACTCAGCTAGCTCTCCTCGATTGCGAGAAAATATCTCGCGATGTCTTGTGTGCACACAAAATTACGTGTGACCAGGAATTTATGCTTTTTGCAATAGTACTTACTATATTATAATATGTGTTCATTAATTTTTTTTTTGTTATTAATGTATTCACTTACAACTTTATAAATACTGACCCGCACCTATGTTTCTCCCTTGTTGTGAGGTTGACTGGTAGAGAACACTTTAGTATTAAGTCCACCCATTGTACTGTTGGTGCAATAAAGTATTAAAAATAAAAATATGCTCACGGACGAAGTATGTTGTTGCAATAGTCCTAGTGCCTCTTGTGTAATTTAATGGACAGTACATACCTATATGCACTCAGAAAATATATTTTTTTGTGCACCGTGAAAAACCTATCAATACTTCCCATCAGGTACCAACCAGCGCAGCGGACGCCAGCAAAAAAAAAACCTCACTATCCTACTTTTCCGTGCCCACTCGAAACTCTCAATCAAAAATTCCCCGCATAGGCGTAGATTTTGCATAGGAGGCTGCGTCATAGTCGCGGTCCGCCGAGTGTAAGGTAAACGCACCAGTCACCGACACACAAAGCGGTTCACCGCAAACACAAAGCCAGCAGAGTATCGCGGCACAAAGTTCAGAGGATGC
Source organism: Conopomorpha cramerella (assembly GCA_012932125.1). Lineage (NCBI taxonomy): Eukaryota > Metazoa > Arthropoda > Insecta > Lepidoptera > Gracillariidae > Conopomorpha > Conopomorpha cramerella. Next base: position 5,260 of record SJJU01007724.1, read on the forward strand.
AATCACAAGTTTAGTGCGACCCCGCCCCCGCCTCCCCTAACTGCCTGCACGTACTCCGCAACTGCACCTCGTATAGTCGTGGGCAGGGTGGCTTCCTTCTTTTTCACTGGACTTTGAACTTGGATTGTATGTTAGTAGGTAGGTTGTAAAGGTCAGAATACGGTGGTTGTGTGAAGGTAAGGTAGGCGGACACTGTACACTCATTTGCCTGCCAATGCACCAACTTCTATTATTACACATTCCAGCCTTAGGGCGCTTCTTCGTGTCGCTGTTGCTGATGCTGATGGCGTGTGTACAAAGACATTTTGACGATTTTGTTAATGGAATTTAACTTTTATTATTCATCTCTTCAAAGTTCAAAGTAGAAATAAGATTCAATTATACGCATCTGATAAATGTACGAGTTGTGCATTTTATGTTATCTTTTTCAGATAATACTTTCGTTTTCATATTTATTTTACGAAGGAGATTTTTAGTTGGGATATTTCACTTTGTAATGGTCAAACAAGATTATTTTATCCCCATGTCCGAATCTCGGGGTTCTTTTTACAGAATTTCCAGGTACACAGCAATGACGGTGCCAGTCTCATAGAGGGATAGGCAGAGAAACTAAACTTAGAACTGTTACGAAACTTGATAATATTCACAATAGAATTTTATAAAAGGTACTGATAGACTAGAGAATTCACTTGTAATTATAATTCTTGCGAATGTTAGTTGTCAGTTCACTTCGAAAAGTATCATCATCAGCCACATAACGTCCACTGCTGGATGAGGGCCTCCCCCAACCATTTTCGTCATTTGAGAGGAAATGCCAATAATCGCCACACTTGGCAGGCGGCTTGGCGATCGCAGTGATGTTGTGGCTTAACTCACAGAGAGCACTGCAGCCCGTTCTCTGGAGAGTTCCCTCGGTTCGCCTCTTACGACCCCCACGAGGGGAAAAGTTGGGCTGGGGTGGAAACACATGAATTTTATTCGCTGTCACCACACGGAAAATTTATCGACAAGTGTAAAAAATGGTGAATGCTCGATGTTCTGTTACAAGTCAAGACCGGAGGTCATGTATGAAAAGTTGTATGAATATAGATGAAGCAAAAGGAGTATGTCAGGACCATGACAAATTGAGATCTGTAGTCTCTGCCTACCCCTCTGGAAGACAGACGTGAAGTGTATGTATGTAAGTCAAGTCCATCGGCACATAAACACATCCGGCGTTATAAATACGTAAGTCATACCATACATTTAATTAATTAACGTAACTATATTAAACATAACTAGTCAACGCCCCAAGAACTATCAATCATTAATTAATACACCGGAAACTATCTATGCTACATCCGGCCGAGTAGCAAAACAGCATAGCAAGTAAAAGCACATACCACATCCTTCGTGAGATGTACCCAACATAGAAATTATTAACTAAGATTTGACGGGGTGAATCAAAGTTTTGCATTGTCCGGGTTTCGAGACCCGGATCGGAAGCCCCCGGGTGAATTATTGTTTCTGCGGCCGCCGGCCCACTATGGACAAGTTTACCCTATTATTGTTGGGTATGCATGTTTCACTGTGCGCTTGCTTGTGTCTGCTTTGGCTGAATGTGTTTGTAAGATTATTCTGATAATGTTAAGAAGACGGTACGAACTGCTTTTTGTATGCTTCGTTTCACAAAATTAGACCTTTTTTTATATCATAGATTTTTTAAATATTTTACCATAGTGGACTCGACAGACGTTGTCCCGTCTTAAATATTAATATGAATATAAAAATAGTATAACCTACAGGGTGGCCTGTGCCCAGCAGTGGATGTCACGGAATATAAACTATCCTATCTCTCAAATTGACGAAATTACATATAAATGCCAACTTTTGTGATTATCGGTAGCCTTCGTGAAGAGTTCATTGGGAACAAACATCATGACACTGGATTTTTATATATTAACCCTTAATCAAAGTCTCAAACAAAGGCTAATATATTCCCACTTGACCAATACATACTTTGAACCTTATTGAATGACTTCACTTGAATTATATTAAGATTTCAGAGAAGTTGTCAGAGAATAATCACGTAAAGTATGTTACACTACAGGACACATACCTTTTTAAACATTAAGCAATAATTTCACATTTCACTTAAAAGCTAGATTTCATGATAAACATCACCCGGGTTTAGGTGACGGAGTAAAGAATTAGAATAACAAACGTCAATAGAGTCCAAAATCCATCAGAAAATGACTAAACCTTGTCTGATAAAGGGTTAAGATGAACAAGCGTTTGACCACCATCCTGCCTGATGTTAAGCAGCGATGTGGTCTACGATGACCTCATTGCAAATCTGTCCTAAGACCAACCACAACTAGAGCGAAACCGCGTAATACCTTAAGCCTGTCTCTTTCCTACCAAAATGTATGGAATTCGATGTACTTATGAATCCAAACTGATCTGAAAACCACTTTCACTACTAATTTGACAGTTTGTATGCAGAAACACGCAGTGCTACGCAGTAAGGAACAGACAAAATTTATTCTTACTCATTCACTCCTGCATGTCGTCCATATTGTTGTCTCGCTCTATTTTGAACGTCGAAAAAGCATCTGCGGTCCACGGATCCTTGATTTGTAACCGGGAGGTCCCGGGTTCGAGTCCGGCTACTGCACGTGTACCAATGGGACTCTTTTTCAGAGCCTATGTACGCAACGCAACGCTCGTACGGTGAAGGACAACATCGTGATGAAACCCGGACACCACAAGGTGTGTGAACCCTCTAACGGCGATGGGCTCACCCCCTGTCACGTTGGGTTAATTACGCTTGGTGAACCGTGGGCATTTGCTTAAGCAAGTGCCTCTGCCTACCCCGCTTTGGGATTAAAGGCGTGAAGTGAAGTGTGTATTTTTAACGTCAGTTTTGGATTGCAAGTCTAGTTGTTTATTTAACCGACTTCAAAAAAGAAGGAGGTTCTCAATTCGTCTGTATTTTTTTATGTTTGTTACCTCAGAACTTTCGCCTGGGTGATCCGATTTGGATGTTTTTTTTTATTTGAAAGCTGGTGCTTTCCCGTTTGGTCCCATATAAATATGGTTCAGTTCCGACAATGGCATCCATGAGAAAACCACATATATGTATGTCAAATTTTACTGGTTGAAGTCGGTTCTTTTTATTTTAAGTTATTGGTCTGATTCTTTGACCTAGCGTATTTACAACTTTATTGTGCGTGTAAAATAACCCCGAGAAATGGTCTTAGAAACGTCGTTGGACTCGTCAATACGAACAACTTTTACTATGGCGACAATATGGGCAAAAGAAAAAAAACCATCCCCATACAAAAAGTCGTCTACCGACACAAAACAAGTCTATTTGTATGGTGATGAAAATTTTTAATTATATTTTTGTATGCGTCTGGGTATTACAACCAGCCTCCTATCTATATATACATACAGCCTCCTATATATGTATATATAGAGACTAAGTTCTAGGACTCTACTCTCTCTAAGATTAAGACTCGTTAGTCTCGCTAAAACTCGATAACGGCTGGACACATAAGGCTTAAAAAGGCTTTAAAATGTGTATTTCATCAAATATACGGAGTACAAAGTCTACCTCTTATGGCAAAATAAATGTTTGCCGAGACACCTAGTCATAAATAAAAATTACATAAAAGACAAATTCTAAAGAAAGACTACGTCAATTCAAACAGGCCACATATCAAAAGATAATCAATCAATTCGTAATTATTTCACATTTCCACAACACTGTTAAGGTATCTTCGTACTAAATTTAACCCTTTTAACGATATGGGCGCGACTTCCGCAAGCACCTTCCAGACTTCATACTGTAGCTGTCTTATTATATCTTGGACCTTACTGTTCTGAAAATAAGAAACAAATTTTGGTCAACGTAAAAAGGTTTTGTCTATCTCAAACCACATTCTACGAAGTCACTAAATGTACTTTATCTTGGACTCTTTTGTCTAGAAATTTGCTAGATATTATAGATCTTACTAAAACGGTATCGTTACTGTAGTAAGGTTGTGATCATACTAACCCACTGTTCGGATTTTAATGTTTCATCCACTACACGTTATTAAAGATCTGTATCTAAAGGAAGCGGGCTCCACATTCGAAATTCAATTTTCATTATGAAACGTTCCTACCTGAATACATCCATGTAGGTGCAACTCTAGCTTTTAAATATAGAACTTGGAATCTTTGTGAAACAATATATTTTTTTTCTGGTAAAAGTAGCTGTCCACTTATTACCGGCCAGATAGTTCAATACTTCAGCGGACAGCGAAAAAAGTCAGAACTCTCTCTCTCTGTGCAATTTGGCTCTTTAATTTGAATTTAGAATGTTGCTGAAACAAATGCGTATTTATTTTCTTATAAAAGTAAATACCTACTTATTACCGGCCAGATTGTTCAATAGATAATAGATGTTTTTCTTCTACCTGACGTAAAGTAGTTACGGTCAGCGAAGGTTTTAATAGTTTAAAAAAAAATATTTCGTATCTATCAATATTGTTATAAAATACCTCAAGGATGAGTCAAATGATTTTTTACCTGGGTTTAAAGTTTAACGTCTATAAATAATAAAAATTATGTAAATACGTAACTACCACAATTGCTTTAGTAATTTTTTACGTAACAAGATAATTGTCGACTCTTGGGGGGTTGATGGAGGATATAAATTGCAATTTGCCCTAAGTGTATGTACTTTGCAACGTTTTTTTTAATGCAGTTCAAGTAAATAGTTAAACATCATTTTAACTTAATTTATGACTTATACCGACACGATGCTGTCTGCGGAACGGCAGTCGCGGGTTCGCTTCTCGTCTTCGACATAAAGCTTTAGTTATAAGTTGAGGAGTATGTTGTGTGCCTTTGGGTATTTCTTTTTTGCATCTTAATAATATATGGCATTCATTCTTATGTCCACTTGGTCAGTAATGTGTGCAGATAATATTGCATCCCTACAATATGTTAATTACAATGTTAATCGTAATTGAACTTTATAAGTTCTCGCTTTATTGTGGAAACAACGAAATAACACTAAAATGTGCCATGTCAAATGTTTGCACAACTTCCATAGAGTTAAATGATGTCACCAAACCCCTAACTAAATTGTAAGTACATGGAAAAATCCCCAAAACTGGGAGTATTGTTCGTAGTAACTAGTAACTGATTCGCAAGTTAAGTGAAACGATTATAAGTCGCCTTAAAAAAAAGGAATGAATATAATATTTCCGATTGATAACAAAAAAAAAAAACAGAGATGAACAGCAGAAGAGAAGACAAAAGACTATCACCGATCACGTTCCATTCTATAGAATTATTGACATATATTTTTCTAAAAAAAATGTAACCGGCCAGTACTCCGTATAGCGCTAAAATATAAAAGAAATTCGATGCAATACTTACGAATCGACATGACTTAATCGATATCTTATAAACTATACATTAAATTAATCTAAACAAATCCAAACCAGAGACGTAAATAGAGACTAAAATCCATCGACACAATATCCATCAAACCCGCTACCAACCAACACAGATATTTCTAATTGAAAATTTTCTATGAGACGCCCGGCAGTGGCGGCGGCGTCGAGATAAATTTTTCCTTCGGCGTAAGTACACAATTAATCGGTGCCGTCATCGAAGCAGCAAATTAAGAATTAATACGGAAGCTAATAATCATTTTAAAACATATAGGAGGCATGTTTGATTATCCCGTCGGTAACTAAGTTGCACGGCTATCAGGGGGGAGCGACCCTGCGAGCTACGAAGCAAAATGTAGGCAAAACGTTAACCCACGTCCTTCAGCTCTGGTTAGTTATTGCTCCCTTCATTCTGATTTCATCTTCAGTTACAATATGCTAGCTCATATCTATATATACATATATAAAAGAAAGTCGTGTTAATTACTCCATTTATAACTCAAGAACGGCTGAACCGATTAAGCTGAAAATTGGTAGGGAGGTAGCTTAGAACCGGGCGACGGGCATAGGATACTTTTTACCCCGATCCTGTTGGTCGCGTCGCTATATGTATAGAGGGCGTTATAGTTTGTATGAAGAACTGAAATTACGCGAATGAAATCGCGGGGCGTCCACTAG